>JANRGW010031992.1:0-41891 GCA_024733675.1 Psilopsiagon aymara | reverse complement strand
GGTGGTAGCAGCAGTGGTTTGTGTTATACCTTAGTTACTGAACTGTTCTTATCTCAACCTGTGGGAGTTGCATTCTTCTCGTTCTCCTCTGCATCCCTTCAGGAGTGAGGGAAGTAAGCAAGCAACTGTGTGGTTCTGAGTAACCAGCTGGGCTTAAACCACCACTGTATCTCACAGTCAGTATTTGAAATTCACTGATCTTCTCAATAAATAACTAGGTCTCAATAAATAAACTAGGTCTTGTCAAAAAAATTAATGCTCATTGAGATGACCTGGCTGGGATTTCTTAAATGGGACACGATATGAAGCTAACTGGATTTTATCTTTCATATCATGTATATGTAATTTCTCAGTAACAGTATTGCAATAAATGAATGTCCAAGTACACTAGGAGACATTCTTCTGCTATATTTTGGTTTTCCAAGAGGATCTTTTGAATACCAGTCACTTTTAGTATAAAGGAGATTTAACAGCATTTGGAATTAATTTCCATGCAGTAGCAGTCACTGGAATTGTACTCTTCCCCAGTTACACTGTGTTCCTGACTACAGCATTCGGGGTAATAAAGGCTCTTACATGACCATTTACAGTATCAAAACCATTTTGTCTTTTCATTCTTTTTTTTTTTCATGAAGAGGGCTTCACTTTGATGTAAGTGACCATCTTTCCTAGCTATCTGATTCTTCTTTTCCTTTCCATAATTCGAGCAATGCCATTATGGCTTCTTACAGATCCCAGTTACTTCTTCCAAGTACTTATGCATACTCCTAGTCTTTTATTTTAAATCAGCTTTTCCTTTAAAACCTGATGGATAAATTGCCTTTTTACTTGCTAGAGGTGGTGAACAGCATGAATGTTTTAAACAGCAATCTAAGCCTTTCCCTCTTTTCATCAAATGATACCAAATGGGTAATACTTTGATGTGTTGGGTGTTTTGAAACAAGACTTGCCCCCTCATTTTTTGTTACATGTTGTAAATTCCTCATTATCAGTAATCAACATCAGTAAGAGAAAGAATCAAAATAAGGCAAGTATATGATTTGCAGCGGGTATTTGTGTGCAGTAGGAAGGAGAACTATATAGACGAAGTCAGTTTAATATTAGGCTTCAATATATATTAAACAATACTGTGTAGTCTATGAGATCTGTTTCATCTCGGCAAGTTTTTAAGGGCATTTTTTAATTGCCTATTATAAAGCAAAACTGTTGTCCTACCTACCACTCTCACCCAGCAGTGTTTGGAACTGTGAATAGTTAATGTCTAGTTCATTCGTTGCTACTTGATCAAAGTTGTTATCATGGCCTCGACAACTATGCTAGATGCTGAAAGTCAAGCCAGACATCTGATCTGTAGACTACGGTGACTTTAATTATAGGGATACTTTTTGAAATACACAGGTTTGTGTTAAAATTGCCAAGAATGATGAGTATTAACCTCAGTATTAATCTAATGAGTAGTTAAATTGAAGACTGGCTGCTTGGTTTTTGTTAAAATAACCTGTCCTGAAGACTAACTGTGGGGTGCTCTGAAGAGGAGCATTACATTACTACACGATACTTAGAAAACTTGGCAATGAGGCCTTGTGAATAATTAGATTTGATCAGAGAGGTGCAGTGTGATCCACTGCACTGCTGCACCGTGGATCCAAAAGTGACTATTGCTTGTTAATAGCAACAGCAAATATTTACCATTAACTGTTATTTTTACATTATAAACATGGAGTTTTTAATTAAAAAGGCCTTCCCATCTGCGCCTGATAAAATGGAAGCTTTTGTAATGGACATATTTGTTTTCCGAGGGATATATTCAGTGTGTGTATACATCAGCAACCATCCCAAGAGACTGTCATGGTAATGGATCAAAACCAGGCTTTGCTGCAGCATGAGAAGCTATAAAACCATGTGTTGCAACTCTGTTCAGATTAAGGAATTCATGCTGGTAGACTCAGTCATGGTCTGGCTGTACATCAATGGCAGGAATTCCACAGCTTATGTTTTAAATTTTGCATACTAACTCCTTAGTAGCTTTTAAGCTCTAGTCATGCTTACTTAACAGATCTTTCACATCAAATGCAGAAACAATTTTTCTTCTAAATACTAATGAAAATAAAGGCCAAAAAAAAGAGTTTAGATAGTGCCATCACAGTATTTTAGATTTGCAATTGCTTATATAAGTTTCTTTCTTTCTTTCTTTTTATGAAAACAGGTAATCAGATCCTCTCTCTTGGGACTTTGTCAAAAGATCAGGTTTATCCGTTGAAACTCAAGGGCATTTCCATCTGTTACTCTGCACTCAAATCTGCCTTATGTGGAAATTATGTCAGCTTTGGCGTCTTCAAGTTGTACGGGGACAACCACTTTGACAGTGCACTCCAGGCCTTTGTCAAAATGCTGCTTTCAGTATCCCACAGTGACTTGCTAGTAAGCAATTACTCATCTTGGGAGTCTTTACGTGAAATATGAAATAATACCACCACAGGCTTTGTATTGGTATAATGAGACAGAGGGATCTAGAACAGCTCAAATGTAGTTTTCAGTTCATTTACTTGTATTTACATAGCAATATCTAAAATGTAGGTATGAGTGAACTGCCATGTGAAATGGGAGCTTTTCCAGAATTGTCACTAGGCTGATCATAAAAGAGAGAAATGCAATTTTTTTTCCTTTCTATATTTGCAAACCCATTTGGGTTGCCTGTGTGCACTGTAAAACATCCTCATGTATCCAGCCACTCTGCAATTAGTTTCAGTCTGTAAACTGTCACTGTATTTATTCCCCATAAAATGTAAAACTTTCATTTTAAAGTACACCATGTTCCCACTTCTCTGTGGGAAGGCAATACATTTTGCGCTATATCAGCCTAAGTTTGATCTGTGATATATTCTTCATGCCACTAGTTCAGAACTGCCATTTTCTTCCTGAAAGGAACAAACTTGGGGTGGTTCAAGATGAGTTGACCCAAATTTATGCTTGCCACATAAAGAAAGTCCTTGGAACTGAAAAGTTGCTCTCCATTAAAACTGGGGTATTGGTTGTATAGTGAAGTGTGGGTATTTGCACATTCCTAATCACCCAACAATAAACACCCTAAGAGTACTTAAGAATAAGGTGCTAATTGGGCCAGTGGGTTCAAGCAAATGCCTTTGCCTGTGCAGAGCCTGTTACAGGGCCTCACTTGAGCACAAAAAAAGTCCATCTCTGAGATGTTTTGGGGGATCTGTGATAAATCCTGTACAATTTCCTGCAGCAGGTAAGAAACAGGCTGTAATCCTGTCAAACTGACACCCTGGCAGAATGCTGTACTGCTTTTTCTAGACTGATAGCTGTGTAGAATGTCAAAGCATGATACCATTATTGTATTGTCCTCTATCGTATTGTCCTCATGCTATTATAAACTAATAGCAAGTTCATATCCTATGGTAAATTTGAAAAGTGGAAATCTCCTGAAGATGAGAATATCTTTCAGTGTTCTAATTTAATGGCAAATTAGAAATTATCACATCATAAAAACTATTAAGATTATTCTTCTGTCATCTGTTAATGTTGTTAATATTACTCAATGTTAATATCTATGCTTTCTGTGAATGTGTACTCCTTTTTTCAGCAATATAGAAAGTTAAGCCAGTCTTACTTCCCACTTTTGGAGTGCCTCACCCAAGAGCATATGAGTTTCATTACCAGCTTAGAACCTCACATCCTGACCTATATTCTTACCTCAGTATCTGAAGGACTGACTGCAGTAGGTAAGAATTACTTACACTCAGCTAAAGAAAGAATTCAAGTACTTAGCTGGCTGGGATTTTCAAAGCAGCACATTAATTTGTATTTCTTTAAAGCGAATGTGAAGGGACAGTGGAAGATGCTGGCTTTTGACCATTTTAAGAATGTGACTATGTTGGTTAATGGCACCCAGTTCTTTTAAACATCTAACACATAGGTTTTTACAGAGAATATTTTCTTACAAGCCAGAATTGTTAAAATTATTTATGTGCCTCCACTAGGATTGTACTGAAAATGTATGGAGTTGTTGTTCAGAAGTAAAATACATTAATATGTGTACAGAAATCTGTGGGGGTTTGGTTTTATTTGATCAATGCAGCTGCTGTATAAATAATGCTTGTTTTGCACAGCTGTGATATGATTTGAGAAATTGAAAGGTTTCCTTGGAAAAAAGAAACTAGTTATTCTGTAATTCCTGAATATAGAATCATAGAATGGTTTGGGTTGGGAGGGACTTCTCTATGCTTCAGAGGAGAATCAGTGCAACAGTGGAGTAACAGTAAAAAGTCATCAATTTGATTGGAGTTGATTTCATTCTCTGTCATGGTTTAATTTGATTTTGAACCAAATGACTGGCCAAACATTTGGAGCTTGGGCAGGGGTGGACAGGTTGGTAGCCTAAAGTCATTTGGAATATGGAGAAGGAGACTTAGCATTTGAGGGTGAGAAAAAAAATTAATCATGCATTTACATTCTGACCACCTAGGAATATCATGCATTTATGTAATTTTTGACTGAGAAGCTGTTCAAAACCTTCCAGTCGTATTTATTGATTGGGGTGGTTATTAAGGAAAAATCCCAAGAATGGATAGTGTTGGTGTGTATAGATGTTATTCTGTAATAGCTGGTGTTTCTTATTACCACCAAGTGTCAGTCATGCCCCATAGGAATGCGTGAATGCACTGAGACTCATGGAGCATTTGCTGTGTTAAACACATTCAGCAGTTTTTGATGTAAGAGGGGAGCTGCTCTTGGAGAGAAAATGGGTAGTGAATAGCTAAGCAACAGTAGTAAAGAAATATTCAGGTCATTGTGTTATAAAATGCTGAAATCCATCTTCTCCCAGATACTCTGAGGGCTGTCACCTGCAGTGATGCTGCAGGGAGTCTGCCCATTGGTCCTTTGCAAGTGGGACATTTTACTGAACCTTAGCTCAGCCAGCAGCTGCCAGTTTAGCAAGCCCTGCTCATGTTCTGTTATCACTCCACGTTGCATCTCTTCCACTTGAGATATTAGTTATATTAATTTTGATAATTCACTGGCATACAGAATTTACTTTAACCATCTGATGGAAGCCCAGATTGAATTCATGTAAAAGCTGTATAAGCTTCACCTTTCGTGTGTTATGTTTGTTTTCCCCCTCTCAAAAAGTGTTTTACTCAGTGTAGGGAGGAGGAGTAAGAAAAGTCTGTATTTCCAATTTTAGCTTTAAACTTTTGGGGTTTGGGTATCTGGGAATTTAATTGTGAATTTCTGGGAACATAGATGTTTTCTTAGAACACTTTTATTCTGAGAAATTCCTGATATTCTGCTGAGAAAACTACCAAGAAAAATTTTAACTTGCCTTTTTTTCACATTTCATAAACCGTTTGCTTAGGCAATGCTCCCCTTTACTTCAACTTAATGTACCTAAAATAAATACAAACATGCATGACTAAACCAAAGCGTGTAGGAATTTGTAACTTCACCTGACTTCACTTTTGATGGACTGCCTTGATGCAGTCCATCAAAAGCTGCATGTATCAGGATACATTCAGTTCCTCATTTGTATTCCAGAAAGTTTTTTTTTGTAGGGAACTGAATCATTTTCCATACTTTTCTAATGATGTCTCCAGATGAACTGCTCTTTGGTCAATTTACAGCTCTTCATGTTAATGGATTTCTTTTTAGTCATCTCAAGAGTTATTTACCTGTCATTGTGTTTCCTTAAGAGTCATTCTTCTAAATATGGTATCGCTTTTAAAATTTTGGTATTTGGGACATTGCCAATTGTCAGAAAGTGAAACACAGATTTATTTCCTGTGTGTTACTTGGTCACATCCATCGTTCTGCCCTTGGAAAATGGGTAAGTAGATCCAAGTGTTGCCTTCTTCACTGAATTATATCAGTGCCACCAGATCATCTCAGAATAGTAGGGCTCAGGGCTATAAGCCATCTGGGGGGAAATTGTGTTTTAAACTGATTAGAACATACAAGTAATTTTCAGAAACGTTCATAAAAATGAAATCGCTGTCTTTTTATTTTAAAAATTAAATACCAGGAGAATCCTTCTCTTTCAGAGGAAAAAAAACCAAAACCCTGACTTTTTTCCTCCATTCCCTTTACGTATGTTAAACCTTTGAGACTCTCATTGTTGTCAGCTGTAGGATAAACATTCCCCAACTCCTTATTTCTGAGGAGTGTTCGTTCTGTTGCTGAGTAAATACCTTGCTTGATTCCACTCTTTATAAACACTGTGAAAGAATACGTATTCCTTCTGAAGCCCTGGCTGTAAATCACCTATAATGGAAGCCCTCTTCTGAGCTTTTATTGTGAGGATAAACACTCTTCTAAAGTGTTTACCTGGCTTTTTCACAGCTGACTCAGTGGATCAGAGCCTTTTAATGTAGTCAGCCTGGCATGTTGTCACTAATCTCTGCAAAGCTTTTCTAATTCTCACATGATTAATAGTGTAGTATGCTATTCATTGAGGAAAAAGTAAAACATTTTTTCTGTCTTGCTGCCTAATTTAGATGTTAAATTGCTAAATCCATTTACTTTCCAGGTTTAGTCTCAGAGGCAAATAATGCCAGTATTGAACTATAAGCAATTGATGGACAGGGAAAATACCACTTAACTCCCTCTCCTTGCCTTTATCTGAAAACCAAACCAAAATCTTTTAATTTGCAGAGATTCAACAATATCATTAAACTGTTGAAAAAGAATTCCCTTTCAGAATGATCTCGTCATATTGCTGAGACCAAAAAACATCCTCAGGTTGTTTGGGGGTTTTGTTGGCTTCTTGAAAGTAATGCAGCCTATTCTAACATACACGATCGACTTCCAGTTACTTGAGCTGGTGGCTAATTGGAATCACCTAAATAAGGTAAAACTACACATACAATAAAAACATGCATATAAAGTTGGTCTCCAAAACATGAAATGAATGCAAACTAGCAAAGAAGAAACAAAAAGAGGCAGTTGAATATGATGGTGTCTGGTCCCAGAGGCATTGTCCTTTGCTGCTCATCACCAGCACCTACCTCACCATCAAGCAAGGCCAGAGAGCTCAGTTTTGTTCCTCAAAACTACTGGACTGTTCCTGGGTCTGTGCTGACACACATGGAGCTAGTTTTGACATTTTCTGTAATCACAGCCAGCTTGCTTCATGATCCCTACGATTAGGTCACGGGTGAGAGCTGAGCAGACCAGAAGAGAGAAATGTGGTTTAACTGTGTTTTCCCTGGTTATCCCAAGCTTTTATTGTAGTTTCTTCCATAATTCTGTTGTTATTCTGTCTTCTCTACCCATTTCTTCCTCCCATAGCCCAGAATTGGTAGTTCCCTATTGCTCTTGTTCTATCTGGTTGGCTGCATTGTCTCACTAAGATTTAGTGAGAACACTATTCTGCTTCAGCACAAGGTTCCACACGCCCAGAGGAGTCATTCAAGGGATGTGCTTGATGCTCCCTGTCTGTTACAGCTATGCAATCAAAAGGAAAAATGAGTATAGGGAAGCATATTTGATATATAGTTATGGGCAAATTTAAGTAGCTCTTAACACTCGTATCAGATTCTCATGAGCAAATGATAACGTAGACCTGTCTGCTGTCCTGCTAAAATCACTTACTGTCGAATGTAAAATATCTACTTGTACAGTATCAGCATGTTTAGAACTACTGCTGTTTTGTAAACTGATGATAGTGATTTACTTTGTATTATTCAATTTAAAAACAAATAGAGTTAAGCGCTGGTTTAGAAATACAGCAGAGCTCTCCTATGAAATATGTATTTTCAAATCTCTCACTTGTTGTTATTGATGGTGATTCAATTCCACCATGAATAGTATTTCTAGTTTATATGCAGGACTGTTTTGGTTGAGAGCACAATGAGTGCCAGGTTCTGCAAGCTTTACTTTGGCAAGACTCGTAACTTTGAACTGAGCTTTGTCCCTGCACCCTGCCCTGTTGAATTCAGTCCTGGGATGCTCACTGGTCCAGTGGGAGTAGAGCTGAAATGCTCCAGCTCATTTCTGTGAGCTGTTAGATCATTCTCTGCTCCTGCTGCTAAGTCAGCAGGTTGCTGTGGAAGATACAGTCTTAGGAGACCACTTGTATCTCCTTTGCCTGTAAATGCTTCTTCAGTGTTTACTTCAAAACACTCTTAGCAAAATACAGTTAGGTTTTAGATGTCAAAGGGTTAATAGTGTCAGCACAGGGCTTAAGGAGTTAAACAGACACAGATCAGAATTCTTCAGTGTCTAGAGGGATGTGTTTAAATGAACACTGCAAGGTTGGCAGGCCTCCAAATTAGCAGAGTTTAAAGAATTCAAGGTACATTTAATTGGATCCTTCTAATCCCTTTTCCCTCAGAATGAGCATTTTAACAGTTTAATTCCTTTTTCAACCCCCACACATCCCTACTCCAGTGGCCCATCTAAAATAAATACTGCAAACTATAAAAGGCCTGGACAAGTTCTAGCTGAAGTCAGTAGCAGCAGGATGGATTCCTAAATGCCTCACTCATTTGAATCTGGTGTTAGAAATGGCAGAGGGTATCGGCTGGGGCTAGACCTTGCACCCAGCAGGTTAAATCTCTGCATGTCTGTAAGGAGCTGCAGTTGGCATCAGCATCCCAAGGAACCAGCAGTTTAAACCCTGGCTCTGGCCAGGATTATGGAAGGGAGCTGGGAGCAGCACGGCTGTCAGCACTGAAGTCACAAGCCCCCCAGACTTGGGTGCAAGGCATGTCTCGCAGGCATCAAGCCAGGGGAAAGGGTGCACCACTGGTCTGCAGAGGAAGGGGAGTGTGAGTGAAGACCAAGGACCAGGACACAGTTATCATCATGCTGCTGCACAAAGTGAGACAAATCCTCTTTCACAACAGCAGCACAGCAGGCAACACCTACCAGCAAAATAACTTCCATAAATCAGACAGACCTATTTACTCTGCGAAGAGGTTTAAGCTTTTAATCTCTCTTACTTACAGAAACAGTAAGTAAAGATGTGAAGTGGCTTATGCTTCTACTTTTCAACAGTATCCTCCTTTGCTGTTATGACTTTCTGTTTCAGGGGCATTTATGAAGTATTTGGGTAGTGACTTTTGTGTTATTACTAGCCATATCAAATGTGCTCTAACCTACTTGAATGATTAGTTCTTAAGCAAGATGACTCATTAGCTGTTCTGTGATCCCCCTTTACTATCTTTAATGGCCTTTCTGCGTTGTTTGCCACCTGACATTGATTGTAACCTATTTGGGCCAGAGAATCATCATGAAATACTACCTGAGGAAAACCCAAAGAGTAGCTCTACTTGACTTAACCTCGCCTTTTCAGCAAGCGGATCAAGCCAGAATTCCAGAATTATAGTTTCCAAGCATCCAAATGGGAAGCTAAACACCAGTAAAACATCAACACTCATCCTGAACTTCCCAGGACACAGAGGGGCAGCTGCATTCCTACGGTTTTGAATGAAGCTCACTGGAGTTCACAGGATCTTCAGTACATAAGGCTACCCAGTTCCTCAGAAGCAAAGGTCTAATACCCCTGTGTGTTAATAAAAGCAGTCTTCAAAACTAGTCAGCTTACATGTCAAAAACAGACCTCTTGATGTATCAATTAGCCTAATGTCAGAGATTATTAAAGTTGATCTCTCCAAGCACTATAAAATGTCATTATTAATTATTCTTGTATGGAAACAATTTCAAAAAATCTTTCATTCTTTACACAGATACAGTTGTCTCCTCCAGCTGTTGTGCTAGTTTAGACTACATTGTCACCTACCTCTTCAAGCACCTTGCTAAAGAAGGCAAGAAGACTCAAAGTGGTAGAGAGATTTCACAGGATGGACAGAGATTGCTTCATTTCATGCAGCAGAACCCAGAAGTTCTACAGCAGGTTAATTAATAGTCTTTTCTATTGGATGCTATTATGTTTCTGAATTTTCCTGATGTTTTGTGGTACTGAACACCAGGGCAGCGTTGGCTGTTAGTAAGAGAACAAACCTTGCTATGCTGGTATGCAACCCTGAGCAGCTTCAGCCGTGTCCTCATGACAACCAAAGATTGAGGGGTTTTTTTGTCATATTGGAAAGCATAGGCACTATACCTGACTGTCAAGTATCTTAATACTTGGTGCTTTATTTTTGCTCATAGGAACAGGTGTGTGAGATCATTGATACAGCTCTACAGACAAATGGGAAGTAAAGTTCTCTCAAGTATTTTAGGAGAAAGAAGATCAAGTTCTGGCATTGAACCCCATATTTATTGATGAAATATGTGCATTGAATGGCTATATGCTATCATGTTTGAATATTTTATTTTCAGTAGGTGACTCAGTGGGATTTTTTCTGTTAAAGGTAAATACAATAGAATTTAAATCTCCTTCTGAAAAGGAAGTAGTGGCTTGTACTGCTTAGGAGAGATTTCGGCTTCCCAGCTCCATCAGGCCTATCACAGCCCAAGTACATTCCAGGGAGATCATGATGTTCATGGCTATGTATCTCTGTACTCACTCTGTGCCACATTCTCTTAAAATCTCATTAAACTATCTGGCAGTGCATACTTAAAAGAGTCTCTGGATTCCTAATGCAGTTGCAAAGAAGCCATTTCAGGAGGCACATTTCACAGGTCTGGAGGCTTTTAACAAAACCAGAAGTTATTAACAAGATGCTAAATGACAAAAATCTGTTTCCCTCATAGGTACACTGTTGTTTGGAAAAAGCCTGGCATGCAGTCACCACTCTTACTATTGTCATTTATCTACTGTTCTAATTGAAGGTGAAAATGGTAGCTAATATGTTCCTGGCAGTATATAGCAAATTGTGATTTTAGTGATGTTTATTATAGACATCATTATCGGGATACAGTAATTCCATTGTCATACTGTAGGTTCTTACATTTTACTTGTCTGATAGGGGTTTTGTGGAAACTAGAGTTTGGATGTGTCAGATTCCCCAGTGTTGTACCGTGCATGCAGTGACTGGAACAGACAGGAAAGGACAGCAATGTGGCCTCTGGATTGCCCTGCGTTTGTGGCAATCTCAGTGCAATACTTTGTCTGTTAATATGCAGTAATTTTTCACTTCACAGCAAATGACTGGGTGGTGATCTGTCTTTATTAACTTCAGATTCGGTGGAATACGTTACATTTATGTGAATGCAGGCTTTCACATACTCTTTTAAATATTAATGGATGGTCTCCAGTAGTCAGCATAAATATGATTTGCATTAGCACTAGTCATATCATATTGAGTGCCTCTGATGTCAACTACTCAGTGTACTAATATCTGACATCATCTCCCGAGGTCACTGACAACTTTGACCTTTATTCTCATGCACAGTTTCTGTAGTCTCAGAAGCTCTTTTGAATTGATTTGAAATTTTGACTCTTCCCTTTGTGAGGCAGTAAAATTGATAATTATTCAGATGGGAACTGAGCACTGAGTGAAAAATCAATTCCACCCGCTCTCTGCTGCGTATAAAATTACTTCTGAGTCTGCCGGACTGAACGGATGGCCAAGGTAAAAGCAGCAGGCAGGAATAGTAGAGAGGATTAGCTGGACGAAACTAATAGCCTAAAGGGATGGCTTTTGAGATGAGGGAGTGGGCCGGTTGGGGGTTATTATCAGCAATGATGGGACTCATTGATCATATGTTTACATCAGGTTTCCATTGGGTTATAAATCAGCCCTGAATAGAAACGGAACCAAGGCCTTGCGCTTTACCAGGGGGACAGTGTATTAGATTATTCTCGCTTTCACACTCAGATGAAAAGTGAGACATTGATTATTCATCGGCTGGCCATTAAACACGGGTTTTATAGATGATTTGACTATCAGGGAAGCTAATGAACAAGGTTGCTGCTTCATAACCAGCAGTTTCAGTTTTCAAGACATCTGTGTCGGTTAAGTAATGCATAACCCTATTAAAAGGAATGGGTTACAAATTGCTTAACAGTGCTGAAAAACTAGACCCTAATGACTAATTGTGCTTTGAGTTTAGAGAGGTTTGTCAGCTCTTTAAACTAAACTGATGCAACGATAACTGCAATTATTTACTAGTTAGAACAGTTCTTCCAAGTTGGAACTCTGGAAGCTGCTGGATAATTAAACTTCCCGGCAGTGCTCGGGGTTCTGCCCCTCAACCCCCAATGGCTCAGCACACCCTCAGAATATGCAGGAACCTCCCAGGGCTGCTCCGCACAGCTCCATCAGGCAGCAGGACCCAGGGAGTGGGGCAGGACCACAGCGGGATGTGTGTGTAGCACGGTGCAGCTCTCAGGGCAGAGCCACCTCCCCACTCCTGGCTCACCTGTCTGGGATGTGAGGACATCGTGGCAACCTGTGCATCTGCACACCAGCGCCCGAAACGGCACAGTGTGCTCACAGATGAGGCTGTTCAGCATCTCCATGCAGTCCAGTGCCTGAGGCTTCCACCTTCTTCAGCCTCTGCAGGAGCAGAGTTGTGTGATTAAACCCTATTAACTGTTCCTCAGTTTGCTTAGATATGCCATACAGAGCTCTGTTTTGCCATTAGGTTGGTGTGACTGTGTAGAGACAGGAGCACTAGAATACACAGGCATGATACACCTTCCTCAGTTCCAGAGCAAGCTGTGGCATCTTTCTGTGATGTAGCAGTGACTGTTGTCAGCTTTGGCCAAGCTTTTTGCTTGTTCCCCTGGGCAAGCAGCTTAGTCTGAGCTCAACCTGCAAACAATGGCTCCTTGATGGCATCTTACAACCAAACTGAATTAGCAGTACAAAGTAGTTTGGGATGTATGGATAGAAAGCGATATTAGGTTTATTACATTCAACTATTGCTGTTGCATTATGTTGTTTTATAG
Organism: Psilopsiagon aymara; assembly: GCA_024733675.1. Taxonomy (NCBI): domain Eukaryota; kingdom Metazoa; phylum Chordata; class Aves; order Psittaciformes; family Psittacidae; genus Psilopsiagon; species Psilopsiagon aymara. The sequence goes on along the minus strand of JANRGW010031992.1, from coordinate 29,071 downwards.
GCAATATAAAGGCTCCTTTTCTGTGCTGTTATGCTGGGATTGACAGGCAAAGCTGGCGTTTTATCCAGTTTATAAATGAAAGTGTAGATTTTGGTTTTAAGATGCCATCTTTGTCTTCTGTTAATATTTACCTTGCTGAATTGTACACATTAGTTAGTTAAACTTATTGGTTCAGTTTTGATACAGCAAAGTACTATTCATATTATTTCTTTCCGAAAATCAGTCAGTTTTGTAGGGTCTTTCATCTGCAGTTCCGACAAACGTTCCCAAGAGCCAGGCACATTAGGTAAAGAATCCTGCATAGCCATTGCTGAAATAATTCTGTGCTGGATATGGAAGGGGATTGAAGGTTGGTTGAGTAGAAACAGGACCTCCATGATGTTTCAGGTTCAATTCCTTTCCTGGACAGTTGACAGGAGTATGAGGTGTGGGGGTAACGAGAGGGAAGGTGTTGCATGGTGGTTACATTCTGTGCACTGTTTCCAGGAGGATTGTGTGGGTAAGAATAAGGAGGAAGTTTGGTGAGTTTGAACACTGTACTGATGTTTGGGTTAGATCCACACAATGCCTGTGATAAGACACAGTGTGCAGCCAAAATGTGGACCTCCTTCAGGCCAGTGGGTCCCTTCTGAGGGTCCAGCATTTCTGGAGGTGATGGGTGGGGAGCTCTGCAGTAGGGGGAAACTGGCAGGGATGTGGGAACTCACAGTGTGGTGAGGTGCTGGCACAGGGTGCTCAGAGAAGCTGTGGCTGCCCCATCCCTGGCAGTGTTCAAGGCCAGGTTGGACGGAGCAACCTGCTCTAGTGGAAGGTGTCCCTGCCTGTGGCAGGGGCTTGGAGCTGGGCTTTAAGTTCCCTTCCAACACAAACCAGTCTAGGATTCAATGAGGAGCTGTTGTTTATTGCTGTTTATTATTATTGGGAGATGTGGTAGAGTACATGGACTGGAGAGGGATCTCTGGGAAAGGAGTGTAGATGGGAAGGTATCTGAGTAAACAAAGAGCTCAGAGAGCATGTGTGATGGTGAGCGTGGTAGTGCTGAAAAAGGGAGCAAGGGTGGAGTGGGCAGACCACCAGGAACAGGAGGACGTGTGCTTGAATGGTAGCAGGTAAAACCTCACCAGGCTCCTCTTTGGAGCTGAGAATTTGTGACCTGGAATGTCACCACATAACAAAGATGCACGAAATGAAGCATCCCAGCAGCACTGCATGCAACTGTAAAACAGAAAGTAAAGGTGCCAGCTGCAATGAAAAATCAAGTGGCATTACTAAAATAAAAACATATTATAAACTGCAGCTTTCCTCTTTTTCCTCCCTTTTATGTAGTAAAATCAGTGGTGGTTTTTCAGATAAACCTCAGTGGCATAAACAGCTAGAGTGGAAGTCTGTGCAGTAATTGAAATGAAAATCTGAAGAGGAGATGTGTTTATGATGCATGCTTCATGGCCTGTGCACAGGCACTTGCATATAAGCACATCGCAGAAAGAAATCTGAATTGTACTGACAGAGGGCAGTTGTGCCAGAGGCTGAGCACCTTGAGCCACGTGTGTGAGCATATGCTGAATATTAAGAGCAGAGCAACCCCACAGGTGTGATTGTTCCTATACTTAAAATGAAATGTGTTTAGAGGCTGAGCTGAATCAGACCAGCCCACTTGGCTTTTGCCAGCTTGAGCCTTGGAAGGTTGGATACAGCAGCGAGAGGGATTTTCACTGGGACATCTGTTTGCAGCCTCTTAGTGCAATTTAAAGATGCTGTCCAATACTATCATAACTTTCTTTATTAATTGAAAGGAACGGAGCTATACCAGCTGTAGCCCACGCCAGCAGAGACTTGGGTGGCTAAGCAACAGAAAAGGCACCATATTGAGTGAGCCAAAATTCAGTCTCAAAGTCATTTATTTTAACCAGTGACAATCCATTTGGACTCTTGTGTTTCGATTTGATTGATGGCTTAATATCATATATAATTTTTTTAATGAGGGGAACCCATTTAAATATGTTAACATTTGCACTAGTAGTCTCCCATGTACATAACTGCATTTAATCATTACTCTGATTGTTTTTGTGGTTGTGTAATTTGTATCAGCAAAATAACTATGTCAAAGCCATCTTATCTTCATGAAAAATAGGGTTATTTCTCTTTTACATGCACTTCTCGCTGTACATGTATAAAGGCAGGAGCAGCCTCAGTCTAGAATATATTGCTCAATGTATAGCTATCACTGCAAGTGCTGTCAATTAAGAAATCAAAAAAATTAATGAGCTTAGTGTCTTTTCTAATTCAGCCATGTTTAAAGCCGTGTTGTGATTCGTTGTCATGTGAATTCAGTAATTCAATTGTAAGAATTTTAATGTTAAAATACATCATCATTAGGGGTGTATCTGAAGATTTCACGCTCTTAATAATGGTGCTAAATCAAATTGGGAGCCTCCTCTTCATCATCCAAGCTGTGCTATAGTTTACACAAACAGTTTTGGGGGTGGAGGGAAGTTTGGTTCTGTGAAGTAACAAGTATTGTACAGAATTGGTGTATGGAAACAAAAAGCAGCTCTTGGGCTTGGAGCACAAACTGCTGGAGGTGTCAGTGTTGGATGTGCACCCCCAGGCTAGGCAGCTGGTGTATGTATGCTTTTGTTTAGCAGTTACTGGTTTATGTAGCCTTTAGGCCAGCACATGAAACAATCCTTCCTACAGGGTCAGCTGCTGGTCAAAAGCAAAGTAAGAAAAGACTTTGCCTTAAAATGCCTCGGCCATAATTTTAGTGCAGCTGGCACCTGCTACTGGTGCGCAGCGGGAGGGTTAGGGGTCAGAGGCAGTTGTTCTAAACTCAGTGATGGCTTAAAGGGACTTGTAGATTAATCTGCTTTATTAACTTCTGTATATTAGATAACTATTGCAGTGAATGACAGTCCGTCTTTCTGAATAAGTCCCTTCACCTCTTTCTCTTTTAAATTGGCTTTTGAGTAATGAATATTAAATAGAATACATTTCAGGGTAATTAAATGAAAACATTAGGATGATGTTGTTTTACAATCATATCTATAAGTTTCTTGTATATTTATCTTGCGTTATTACTGCTCATTGCTTTTTGCTTGCGAACAAAAAGCCTAAATGTTTCAATTAAAGAAGAGGAACTGGCTGTGTTTCTCAATAACCTCGCGGCTTCTGTGCTGCATAAATATTTTCAAAAAGCAAATAAGTTTAAGGAGAAGTATAAAAATGTTTTATTCCTTGTTTACTGCATGCAATGTAATACTTTACTTGGAAATGTTCGATTTCTGCTGGCCGTGGTTGTTTTATATAAAACACTAAGAGGTGCTGGTTTGGGGAAGGGCAAAAAATATTGCCATTCTGTAGAATCTAACTAGCGATATGAATAGCACCAATAATTTTGTAAAGTTCACATTATAATTCAAAATCCAGTTAGAAGTGATGCTTGCAGTCTGGAAAGAAAGCAATATCTTTACAAAATGGATAGGGAAAGGTAACAATCCATTCCATGATCTGCTACTGGCAGATTTGCCATGTGAGTAATGAAACTCACTCTCGGTGAACAAACCCCCTCCCTTTTCCCCATTTAAAATAAAAATCAGATTTAACATTCTAGAATAGCAGTGGCTTACAAGGATGCTTAATTGCTGTTAGATGTGATAGCAGTGGCGCATCGAAGCACGTAGGGGATGAGATGATGCTTGTGGAGAGATGAGGTGTGTGATGAGGCTGTGGTGCTCTGAGCTAGTCGTGCTGGTTCTGAGTGAACAGGAGGGTGTATGTCAGAGTGTGCAAAGGGTTGGTTCAGTGCTGAAAGCTTCCTAGTGACTGGCATAGACTAGATATGTGTCCCACTGAACCTTGGCAGATACCTGATTTTGAGAACTCTGGAACTGAACATCAAAATCCATGCCTTTCCTAGGCTGTTGGTTGGTTGTGTGCTCAGAGTGTCTGCTGAAATTGTGAGATCCAGAAACTTCAGTTGTTGCCTTTTCTTTATCCCTGGTGGAGTTTTCCTGAAAATGGGTTCTTGTCTGTTGGCATGTCTCCAGGAACCTGCACAGTTTAAAAATTAAATGCTTTTATAGAAAATATCCCAGGATCACAACAGACAGAGGAGGTTTGGGAACACTGTTAGTTCATCTCAGCTTAGCTTAGCATCGTTTAGGTTAGCTTAGTTGAGCTTGAGCACATCCTCCTAGCGCTTGGCTGGGCCCACCAGGATCAAGGCAGTTTAGTTCTTCAGAGAGCACCACACACAAAGGACTACTGCAAAATGTGGGATTTGACCTTTCAGCATAACCATGTTTCTGATTCTGTGATTTGTTTCCCTTTAAAAAGAAAAAAGGGAAAAGAAAAAAAAAATAAAAATGAAGTGTGTGCAACCATTCTTTAAAATCTCTTTAGCATGACAAGTAAAGTAATCTTCCATTGATACTTAAAAGTCCATCTGCAGAAATTCAGGCAGAATGTTAGAGAGACGCAATATCTATTGAAATGTTGAGTGTCAAACTGCCAGGGTAATGTATTTAGTATGAAATATAATATTCAGTGCATTTTGTTTTGATGACTGCATGAAATAGCCTTGTGCTCTTATCCTTTGTTGTTGTTGTGAAAGATGATATTCACTAAGAAGTGTTGGTGACTATTCAGGACACAGTAGCAATATGCTTATTACCATCTTTATCATCTGTCTTTTATGTTTATTTTCAACAGCTTTGGTTACAAATCAGTTCTTCAGGATAACAAGAATACTTTTAATTGTTCCACAGAAGAAATCAGAATCAATTTGTGAACAGTTTGAATGCAGAAGAGGCTGAAATCTGTCAGGCAATAGGTAATTAATTCTTGGATTGGGCTCTTTAAGTTCTGTGTTAGCGTATTACTCCACTCCAGTGGAATGGAGGATATCACTTTTCTGTATGGAAGATCCTTGAATAGTGGTTAGCGCCAAGCTTCTAGGTTTCTCACACTCTGATTTCCTTCAAGGTGTGGTTAAAAAGCCAAGCCTGCCTCCCTGTCTTCACTGAGTATCTCCATATCAGTGCTAAACCAAGGGAAATGTGGGTAAAATTATTGCCCTGGTTCTAATTTTCTCTGTACTACTTATTACTGTTGCTGTGTGGGGGATGCCTCTGAGTCTGCTGCTGGCAGGCATCCACATGGCTTGAGCCTACGCTCAAGCTGCCTGCAAATCCCAGCTGCCTTATGGCAAGCAACAGCAGGGCTCTGGAGAAAGAGATCTGCAAACCTCTCAGTGAGGCTGCATGACCGAGTGGGTTATGTGATAGGTGCTAGGCTGCACTTGACATAGAGGTGAGTGTGAGCTGAAGTCCAGCGTAAGGATGGCTCCTTGGCACGTGGGGTTTGCGCCCCTGAGGGTTGCACTGAGCACACTTGCACACAGTGTCAGCGTGAGTCTAGTTCAAATTCAGGGGTGAGCACATGTTCAGTGTGAGATACTTGGAAGTTCCTTGGATGAAGGATTTAGAGCTGATCTCGTGCTCAGCCTTTTTCTTCACTCTGGAACATTTCTGTAGATTAAGGTTGCGATTAGCCTCAGATTGGTTTTAGACTAAATGATTTTATTTTTCCAGTAACAGCACTTTCAGACCTTGTCTTCCCAACCCGTTTGACTGGCATTTTGGAAGGTTTTCCTGTAATAGGGGTTTTAGAAAACTAATGATGCAGCAGGCAAAGATCCCACTTCCTATGCTGAAATCTTGGTGCAACACTGAAAATGCCCAGGTGCTTTTGTGCGTCAACTCCCAGCACTTGATGCAAGGGGAAAATGCACACTGAAAGCCCTAATGTCAGTTAGGAGGAAGGCTGAAAGACTTAGACTTAGGACCATTTACATTCCTGAAGACAGACTCTTGCTGGAAGGCGTTGGTGTAGGTAAAGCTCATGTTCTCTCTTCCCAAGAGGATTAAGTAATCTGTAACCAGTCATTTGCTCAGAGATGCTGGTAGTAGACACAGACTTTGTATTTTCAGTGTCACCTTTCAGTGAGAGTGCTGGATGAGCAAGCAAGGGAGAGACATCTTACCATGTGCACTGGAGAAATGCCTAAGAATCTCCTTCTGAAACAGGGCCTGAACCTAACTGCTTCTACATATACTGCTAAAAGCAGAGGGGAATGTGTATTACATTTCTTAAAGGTTTTAAAGAGCTCAGCCTTCTCCTGCACCACACCAACCTAAAGTGTGTGTTACAAATTACAGCAGGTTGTGTATTCCAAAAGTCCCTGTTAGTCAGAGTTCTGTCATCTTTTTAAACAGCCATAATGCTATAGAGTTACAGCTGCTTGTTCAGAAATGGCTGCATCTTAAATAAACATCTGAGGTTAATTTAAAATAACATACTAGTATCTGTAACTGAAAATCTCTCAGTGCTACCAGCTAAGAAATGCAGATTAAGGGTTGATGTCACAATCTTAAATTATTCCAGCCTGAGGTGGAATAATTTGCTGTCTATCAGGGAGGACAGATGGATAGACAAAAAGAAGCTGTGCAGATACATGAGTTTGTAAACATCTGTCAGCTACACCAGATATCCAAATACAAAATCTAGCACTTCAGGCAGCATATGCGTATGTGACATTCAACAGAGGGTTTACATGAAATTCAGCACAGACAGAAGCAAGTCAGCCCACCATGGAAGGTAATAATTAATGAAATGTGTGCCCTCCTCCTTGCAGAAAGAGGAGCTATTCCATTCATCAGTCATTTTCAGTGTTGCTGCAGTTAACTGTTTCATTTCCAGTATTTAATGTTGCCAACCCTTAGACTAAGCAAAATGTTCTGTATGTGAGCCTTACTGCTTTATTGTAGATGAGTCTTTAGCAGCCATCTGGCAGCTCTTCTCCATCCCTGATGAATGCCAGCTCACCCAGGAGCATGGTCTCCCTTAGGGTAGAGGGACCCTGTTCTGATAGGTGAGTCTGGACCCAAGTATTATTGTCCTTCACATAAAATATCAGATGCAGCTGTAATTTGAAAATACATTTGTCATATTAAAATATGCCCTCAAATAAGAGGGAAGATACTAAAATTCCTATCTGAAACATGTTAGTGTAGGGCAGAGTCTCACTCTGACCAGCTTATGTGCAGATGTAGCTGCTGCCCATGTCCCAGCTGTGCTGCTGTTATTCCCTCTTGTAGCACAAACGTCTGCTTTCTGATCCTGCCAGCTGCTTGAAAGGTATTTCACAACTGGCTAAAGGTAGGAAAGAGTGAGGGTAAGCCTTCGCTTTGAAAAGTCCACTTTGTACTACTAGTCTATGTTCTTGTGCTGTTAGCATATGACAGTTTATTTTAACAAGGAAAAAATGGAACATTGCATTAGATCGGGTGTAACAAATACAGCAGGCACACTGAGTTGCTTGCCTTTAGAATTAAGCCATAATCCTAGATGTGTCATATGAGTATGTTCCTATTTCTCTTTCAGATACAAAATCGAGTTTGACAGAAGTTAGTACAATCTTATTTTACTGTTCTTTCTGCTGGCTCATGATTTGGACCTATTTCAGGTTACTCTCCCATACTCAGCCCTTTGGATAGTTCTAAAGACATATCCAGAGAAATGTCAAGTTCCACGCTACCTGTAACTGTTCCTTTTTTAAATGCAAAGCCATTCCTTTTCCATCCCTTCAGAACATCAGGAGAAAAGCCTCTGCCAGCAGGGCGTAGCATATAACTGATAGGAATACCATATGAAAGATACACCTAAATCATATATTAGTCCATCAGCTTCAGGTGCATACTAGCCCATGGTATGCAGTGTCTCACCCACATATCTTGTCCTGACACCAGGATTGGGTTTTTTTCAGCCATTTATACTGTAATTTTTCATGAAAGGAAACAAAAAGGCCAGACCCAATTGCAGATTGCAGATGGAGATCTGGGATTGGGTCCCTCACAATTTTAAGCTTCAGCTGTTGAATTGTGACATTTTAGTTACTAATTTGTTATTAGATATAGTGGAAGTACATATAAATAGGGTGAAATGCTGGAACCTGTGAACAGGAATCTGGAGGAAGCTAGCCTGTACGGGCTTGGTCTGAGGGTGGCTTAGAACTCTCAGAGCACAGAGGCTGTTGAGAAGAGCTCTATGGTTGTGGTAGCCAGTTTCATGGACTGCCTGTGTTTCCTGGCTGGTGCCCTTTTCTCTCCCTCCTGCCCTTCCTTTCTCCTTCCACAACTCCTTCTCCTCTCTTCCTATACCCTGGGAGAGGGTCTCCAAAAGGAAAGGTTCTGTAATGTAACTGGGCCCAGTACTCAGTGCTGCTTCACAACTTGTTTAAAGCTCTTCGTTGGTTTCATGTAATTTCTTAATGCAGGGGGACAAGACAAGTGATTCTTAATCTCTTACATATTGCAAATCTCAACTGATTTGCCATTTCTGACAGTTGAATATGTTTAATTCAGGAATTATGGACTGGTTCTCATTTCCATGATAAAGGCTTTAGTTTTCTTACTTCATCTGGAAATTTCAGCTTTGAACATGAAAAAAAAAAAAAATCAATGTGAAAGTTAGGTTTTCTGGTAAAATAAATATTTTAAAACAACAGATTGAAATTTAAGGTGTTTAATAATCTTGGGGCAGTTAAATCTTCTTGGTATTGTTAGTAAATGACGATCCATTTATTGATATAAGAAGAATTTGATGCTGAAAGAACTGAGAATTCCAAAGGACATTTAAATTAGTAATCACAGCTCCTAAAATAAGAGTGAACTGTGGCGCTGGAGCTGTTAGAACCTACCAAATTTCATATGCTAAACAACAAACAAATCTGAATCTTTCAAACCCCAGTGAACACGAGTGTTATTACCAGCCAAGTGCTTGGTTAAAAGCTGTGCGTGTTCTCGACCATTCTGAATCCTCTGTAAAGGAATACATACTGCTGTCTTCAGTGTTAACATAATGTTCTTTATATTAACATGTGATTAGTTGCAGCAGAATAAAATATTCATCCCAACATATGGGAGAAAGAAATGAGTTACAGGACCTGCAACGATGCAAGTGCTCTCTAGTGATAACATGGAGGAGTAAAAAAAGCCTTTTGAGGGAAAGGCAGCTTCTTTTCCAGCTTCCTTTAGAAAAAAGTTTTCATAATGAGGTTTATCTTGACCAACATTTTCCTCCTCCACCCAAGAAAGAGGTTCTGAAGGAGGAGAAGCTCTAAAGAATTAATTTATTGGAAGAGTGGTTCTTTATTCTTGCCTGTTCTGTCAATAGTTCTTTTTGTAAAGAACAAATGTGTCAGGAGGAACATTATTGAACCAGATGAAGTGGTGCTCTATGTTTAAGGTAAGAGAACAGAGGCAAGGTTGCTGTTTTGAACTAAGAAGAAAATAGATTATCTGTTCACCATCCCTTCCTTTTGGATGTCTCTTTTTTTCCCCCTTGAGACCTTGTTTTCTGCCTGCATCAGCATGAGGACTGAGCCTGCCCCAGGCAGCTGCCCCGGCCGCTATGCTGCAGTGGGGCTGTGGCAGGATCTCAGAAGTCATCTTCCTGAAGTAAAGTGTAGCAGAATAGGGTATTTTCCACCTAGAAACCAAAACAATGCGTATTTGTGATCAATTCTGCTTCTGTGCTCTATGCTTTGTGTTGCCATTGGGTTGGTTTGTGTTCTCCAATTAGATGATGAGACCTCTGGCAAAGGTAGAGCAAGGAGGGTGTCCCATAGTATGAGTTTCCCTCTCACACCTGCATGCTAAATACGTTTAAGTCACCTGAACCAGCCTCTGGGGTAACCTGGTACAAGGGACTGCAAGTCTCCAGCAACAGCAAAACCAAGGTTGGGTGACGGCTGGAAGACACTGAGGAAGCTGAGGGGTGCCCCAAGCTCAGCCTATGTCAAGGTGGCTTTGCAGACAGACTTTGTCTTCAGTCAGCCGCTCTGTAAAATGCAGTGGCAAAGCTGATGTATCTGAGTGGCACACTTTGAAGCTAAGTAACACCTGGGAAATGCATTTCAGTTCTCAAAAGAACTGAAATGAAAATGCAGACAGGGCTGCTGCTGTTGGTTGCTGGGTGCTTGCTCATGTATCTGGGTCCAACGGGTGGCCTGGGAGCAAGCAGGGTTGCTCTGGAGCAGAGGTGGATCCATCTCCTTGTTTGTGCGTATCATTGGGCAAGATCTCATCTGCAAAAAATCGTGGTTATCATTTCCGTATATGTTGCCATCATAAATACAAATATATGTAACTCTGCATCAGCAAATAGATGACAAATTATTTCAGAGCATTCTTCAGAAACTTGAAGAGTTGCAGTTCCTTCATGACCTGAACAACTTGGGGGAGCAGCAAAAATGGGCATATATATCCTAGAATTGTAGAATCCTAGACTGGCCTGGGTTGGAAGGGACCTTAAAGCTCATCCAGTTCCAACCCGCTGCCAGAGGCAGGGACACCTTTCACTAGAGCAGCTTGCTCCAAGCCTCATCCAACCTCAGGAGTTGTTTGATAAAGCTGGAGTTTGAAGAGGTGAAACTTTCCCTCTGGATCAGTTGTGAGCTTGTCCCTGTGCATGCCCTTTTCCGATTAAGCATCACACTTGAAAGTCTCTCTACATGCACAGCATTTCCTCTAAGAAATACAGGTATGTCAGACATGGTGCTCTGACTGAATCACAGCTCGAGTGAGTTTGTTGAATTACTTTTAATAATGCTTCTGTCCTAATGGCTGGCTTTGTTACAACCTATGGAAATTAAAACTTGCGACGTTTGAACTATAGGAAATTTAAATTATTTGTCATGTTTGGAAATCGAGCCCCTATTGCTGCTCGTGCAGAGGTTTTTGAGATGCTTGCATTGGTTCCAAGGCCGTGCAGAATTGGTTTTGTCCTGTGAGTAATGGAAAATAGTTTGTCTGATCTATAAACTGTGAAGTCAGGTGAAGAATTGGCTGTTGCCACACCAGACCGCATGTTCCTAACCTGAAAGCTGAAATGATTTGTGGATATCTCTGTTGCAGGTGATTTGTAGTGCTAGGATTCATCTTTTTCATTTAGTGAAACATGCTGTTTGACTTCTCCTTGGTCAGTTATTACAGGCTAGTTTGCAGTGTGGCAGCTCTCAGGAGACCCTGCTCATAGCTACTCATTGGCCTAGAAGAAAGGATTTAATGATTTTCTACTTCCTCTATGTTTGGTTTTAGGGTGCAGATATTTTATAAATGTGAGTCAAACTATTTACTGGTGACACTTTACAAATTTTCACTCTGTTTAATCTCTGAGTAATGTTTTTAGGTTCATATATGTTGTGGCCTTTGGCATTTTGGACTACCGTATCTCAAGGATATCTTAGAGCATTTTATCTTTAAATGGATTCTATAGTTATTTTGTAATTTCTTTGTATAAAAGTTATGCCAATCCCTAAAATAAGTCCTACCCTTCCTAGCTTACACACACCAGAGGTGTAGAGACCTCAGAGCGAGCATACTCCTTGTGGCATTAGCTGAAGGCTCTGGTGATATGCCAGCCAATGAGCAAAAGTGAATTATATACCTTCTGTTTGGGTGCAAATAGAACTTAATTGTGTGAGATGATAGATCTCAGTGCTTTATAAAGTTGATGAAGTAGCTTTATCCCTTTTATAGAGCTCTGTGAAGTCAGTCATGGAAGTAAAGTAAAATGTCTAAAATCAGAGACTGGATTTGTAACTGTGATGGAAATAGTGTTGATTTATAGGCTTCTTATTGTAATCATGACTGCCTTCATCGAAATGGGGAATGCTCCCTTCAAATTCCTTGCAGTGCCACACACAAAGAAAGGTGGGTGTGATGTAAGAAAAACAGAATCTTGAAGACCATCTAGGGATTAATCTGAAACTAATACAGATTACTGGTTGCACATATATTGCTCTCCTAGAAGCAGTATGACAGGACAAATCCCTGTAGTAAAGTCAAAGCCTGCACCTTAAATTAATTGAGCTCTAAACTTCAATTCATATTTGTTTAAACTTCAACTTTTTCATTTGGAGCTGAGCTTTGATATTAATTGCCTTTAACTTTCTTTTCCTGGTAGATTCGATTATGGAAATATTTGTTTGGAAGAATTACTTTTATAAAATAATGCTCATACATGAAATCTCAGTGATTTCAGTATGGTTTGTAAAGGTTTCACTAATTTTTCCTTCTGAACACATCACACAGTATAACAACAGCATCCATATTCATGTAAACTGTCTATGTTTTCTTTCAGATGATGTCCATCCTAATGAACACCATCATTTTTGAAGGCTTCATAAATCAGTGGTCTGTGTCAAGACCCCTGCTTGGACTTACACTTCTCAATTAAAAAGTGAGTATTTAAGAAATGCCACTGGATTCCCTTTTCACATGCCCAAATAGTTAAAATAATTATTGCACATAGAACAAAGCTGCCTGTTGCCCTGATTCAGATCCCCCATCTCTTTCCTTGGGATCTTGCTCCGTTACTCTCACAATTGCAGTGAAGAGTAGGGTTCAACTCATGTACTAAGTATTTCTCAGATTAGTTCACAGAGGCTGAGTGCTTCATTTTGATGAAGAATCCTCTCAAACCTCTACCCCAACTTTTACACCCAAGCTTAGGTCATGCAAGTACTTCGTTAACCTTTCTCTGATAAATGTTATGTCTTCGCTTTTCCAGAAGTAAGCAGGAATAGGACTTTTGCAAGCTCATCGGGCTTTTAGATAGAAATATGAAACAAGAACTCTGTGGAAATCACATCAGAAAAATTGCTTCCTAGAAAAAGAGTTAACCAATTTCTTTTTCTGAAAGGTTTCACAGGAACAGCCAGCTTTGGGGGGGTATTATCTGAGTGCTTACACTTAAGTACTCGCATTGATTGCAATTTGGAGTGTATGCATCTGTGGCAGATTCTCTAAACCAGGAAATAGTCTGCAATTTGCCCTTTCAATAAAATCTGAAGCTATGAATTTGGATAAACCCATCATGTTTCCCTGGTGACTTAATAGAGACAATAGTGTCTGAAATGGAAACCATCTGAGTAAATGAATGCAAGTTGATCTAAGTGTATGCATTTTTTGTAAGGCAAGGCATTGTTTGTGAAGATCCTGACCTGTTGTATGCACCATACTTCAGTGCCAGCTCTAACTTTATTGTGAATTGCCTTATCTCTTGGGCAGTCACAAGCCTCAGTGTATTACTGCTTTGGAGAATGAATTGTCTATACAATAAGAGGGCGCTGGAAAAAAATAAGACACTAAGATTAGCAGCAACCGCATACATTAAAATTCAGACTGAAATCCCAGCTATGGAAGGAAACTAATAGAAGAAGAAAATATATCAAGAAGGGAAGCGCTGTCTCATCATTCACCTGTGCTGAAGGATCCAATTTTAGCCATATCCAACAGCACTGTCATTCATCTTCTTGGTGTGTTATTGTGATTTAAATCCAAGCTCTATAAGAGAGAGCAGTTCTTTTAAAATGATTGAGAGGGAATAAGGGCAAATTCAGTGTTTAGGAAAACTTTATGACATCACAATATTATACTTTACAGATGGAAGCAATATTTCCTACTTTGGAAGGAAAACTAATCATTTTCTATCTGCTCTGAGTCACTGCATCATTATAAAAGTGGGAAATAAGTAGTTTTGTGCATTCCCAATCTTGTTCAAGACGACACCTTTGTTTATATAATGCTTCTGATTTATAGCGTGTAAGTATTAGCCTGACTACATATTAATTATGTGGTTTTGATGCTTCAGTATAAGAAGAAATTAAATATTTCACTTGAAGATAAAACCATGGAGCTGTAAATCATAAGGAATAAATTTGTGACTGGCGGAATATTCTTTTTACTGAAATTAGACTAGTTCTAATGATTATGTGTTTCGCTTAGCAGACATGGATATGTACAAGTACCTTTACTTATGAACAAGTCTTACATTTCTTCTGGAAGGGTGGAGAACAGGAAATAGAATTTACAATATTTGTATTGCCCCTTTTGCATCAAGGTTATTTATTTCATGTTCAGAAAAAGTAGGACACGTACTTATATATGGCAGTAAAAGTCATCTTTTCTTGGCTCATTTCAGTGCACAGCTGGTTCATGTGTTGGAAATGAGTTCCTGTATTTCAGGTAGGGTCCTGTCTCTGTACTTCCTGAGGTAGCAAACATACCTTTACTGTGTTTTACTGCTTGTTCTCTTCCTCTTTTGTGTTATTGAGAACTTCTTTGCCTGTAATTCATCTTGAAGGGAAGGCATCAAGTTTACTTGGGGACACAGGAAAACTGGGATTTATACTCTCAGCTTGTGCTACAAGGGATAATTATGCCAAAAAGGGAATCATACTCAAGAGTCCAATGTAAAACAATGCTAAATCTTTTGAGACAGCATCAGCCTAATATGAAATGGGATGGTTGCGCATAGCTCCTGACATTTTTTCTGCACTGAAGTGCAGCAGCAAGTTTAAATCCTAAGCACAAGAGATTGGCACAAAAAGCTCTCTGTATCCAATAATGTAGCAACCATGTCTCCTCCTTGCTGTTGTCCTTCAACCAAAGAGTGCAAGCATTTGAGTGTACAGGCCAAAGTGATGTTACTGCAGAGAAGCCCTAGAAACGTCAGGGCTTGGAACATCTCCCCAGCGTTGAAATGATGATGTTGTGGGATGCTGTAGTCATTAATGGTAGGCAGAGACTGATGTTAATACTTCCATTTATTAGGTTTAATGAAGTTGTTCTTGGAATGACTCTTGTCTAGCACCAACTTGTGGACACTGTCAAGGTCTCAGGCTTGTGGCCTTCTCTACACTGAACTCTGCATTTGTCACCTTGAGACAGGGCTTCTGGGAATGTGCTTGTTGCAGGCAGATATTTCATCTTTTACACAAGCCCCCAGGTGATTTTCAGTTTTGAGTTCCTAAGGAGTTTGGGACCCAGCTGTTTGATCAGCTGCTGCCTTCACTTCCAGTACTGTTGCAGTGGTCAGCAACGATGCATAATACAGGATGTTTCTGGTTTGAAAGGAACTGGTTTGAGGTCAAGTCATTTTTCAAGCAGACATTAAAGCAAACACTTCCTATAATCCTGTTGAGTTGTCAGGGCTTAGTGTTAGTGTTATGGTTTTACTACACTTTCTTTTGTTATCCCATACTGTTTTGTTTGTACGGAAGAGCTGTAATTTTGATGGAAAAGACGTGTTTAATTTGAGATTTGTTTAAGGTTTTAATTTATTAAAGGTTTTAGAAGAATGAGGCAAACTAATCCCAGACTTTTGTGCTTTCTGACACTCTGTGACACCCTCAAGTTACATTAACTTCAAATGGCTACTAAATTTTGCATACAAAAACCTGATTTTCAGCCTACTTTAAACAAGCTATCTTGTTACATACCTGAAATTTGGGGAATACTGGCAATATTCCTCTTGACTGCAATATCAGGCTGCTCAGAAACTTTGCCAGGTACTTGGACACAGCTTCATCAGAATGGTTCATTCTCCTCTGAATAATTGTCTGTATCAGTGCTTATACCGTGGATGTGCTAACGCCTAAGGCCATAAAACTTTGACTGACACAGCCAATATAATAAAGACTAAACAGGATTATATGACTTGCTTGGCTGTAGTAGTAGGGTAGTGGATAACACTAGAGGTCCCCTCCTGCTCCATATTTCTAGACTAAACCAAAATTTTCCTGAGGTGATAAAAAGTTCTATTTTATCTGTCTATAGATCTGCCAGAATATGATGGGAATAGTAATATAAAAAAGTCATATAGATTACTTAGCTGCTAAAGAAATGAAGGTGAGTCTGCCTTGTCACAGCACTGAAGCAATTAGAGCCCACAGCAAAGTGTACAATTTTGCACCATTCTGAAAGACTTGAAAAGTGGTCAAGGTTGTTTCTGCCACCTCTCTTAGGTGGCTTTCTGTGCTGGAACTGGTTAGGTGGCCAGCACCAGCTGGAAAATGGCATGTCACCCAGTGCCACTGAACTCCAGTCATGATACACAACTGACTCACTGCTGGTGCAGTCCAGAAAGGCAGCATCCGAAACTAGTGCAGATAGAGCTCTGTGTGCTGCCTGACAGACTCCTCTCCTAGAGGGCAACATAGGAAACACTTGCTCAAGAGTGCTCCAGATGTAGGTGAGCACTCTGGGTTTAAGATTCCAAACCTCATTTTTAATACTCTCTGCTTTGCTATCACAGTACTTTAGTGAGCTGAGGGCAACCTTGATAGCCAGCCAGCCTGACAGCAAACGGGAAGTCCTTAACTACTGCTTCAGGAATCTTATGGAAGGAGTTGAGCAAAACCTTTTGGTAAAGAACAGAGACAGGTAAGTAAATTGGAAAAAACAAAAGACAAATGGAAAACTTAACTGGAAAAAAGTACAGGAAGTGTTCCAGGTAGCCATAAGCTGCAGTTCCTTTTGGAAGAAGCATAATACCCCATCACAGAATTCATCCCTGAACTTCACAGTTAGAGCCTGAACATTTGATAATTATGAATTTTCTTGGTCAGAAATGTATTTCCTAATGTAATCTGAAAGTCAAGGTTTGCTGCTTTTTCACTTGGGAGCAAACTGCTTCGTCTCAGCAGGTGAGCCTCAGAGCTTCCTTTTTCCAACCTTAAACCTCTCTGATAAAACACTTGCATCAGCCTCTGTCGGTGCTGCTGTTCTGACATGGCTTTTTTTTGCTGCTGTTGGGGTCAAGCAACTGCCTGTGAATTGGAAAGATGAGAAGAGGTCCAGCGGGGCCACTTACTCACGTAGATAAATGAGGCATGGAATTCTTTTATACTTTTTTAAAATGAAGTACAAATCCACCCAATCTTGCCCTCATTTGAAAAATGAAATAGAAAACTTCATGAAAGCAGCAGCGAAGCTTTCTGCCTTTAATGTGCACACTAACATTTGGTTCCCAGCTAGCTGCATTTTCTCTTCATGTGCATTATTCAACCAAAACAAACCTTGAAAGTATAGAGATACAAAATCCAGACTGTAGAGCTTCCTAAGAAGCTTAAAAGAACCTGGAAAGGGACTTGGAGAGAAGCGATGGCTGAAACCATGTAGTGATTTTTAATTTCTCTGGGTTCTTCTGTTTGTTGGTGTGAAAATTACATTGAACTTCTTTAATTCTCAAATAGTCTTGCATTAGTTATGGTCTCCACATTTTTGTTTCATTTTCTTATTAAATTCTGGTACTAAGGGTTCAAGTTCCTTATGGCCTGAGTATGGATGGTGCCAGAGACAGGGGAATTTGGAAGCAGACCCAGAGAAACACAGAGATCCTATCTACGGCACTAATAAATCAGACAGACTTTGTGTGTAACTCGTGTTCTGGATCAGCAGAAAACCTGGGGAAATGGCAGAGAGCCACCGGGAAGGAGGAGAATCCCTATTAAAACAAAGGAAAACTGAGCTGACCATGGCAGGCTGTAGGATGTAGTCTGACCTTAGAGCTGTAAATGCCAAGGGGATTCATTTGACTTGACAGTCCTTCAGGATTTAAAAATTAAGAACTGAGTAAAAGTCATAACTGGTTTCTTGGTTCCAAACTATTTATATTTATTGAAGGGAAGGAGTCCTTAAGATAATATTGTTTTCTGAGAAAAACAGAAATGATGTGCATTTTCTCTGAGCTGCCCTATGCTGAGAACTGCAGGTGTGAAGGACAGGGAAGAACTTCTGTCTAAGGCCTCACCTCAATCTCCCCTCTGGCAGGTTAAAGCCATTCCCCTTGTCCTGTCTCTACAGGCTCTTGTCCAAATCCCCTCTCCAGATTTCTTGTCAGGCCCTCTAGGCACTGGAACTGCTCTAAGATCTCCGTAGAGCCTTCTCTCCTCCAGGCTGAGCAGGCTGAATCCAGCTCCCTGTGCTCTCCCTGTACATGGCATGGACATAGGCTTCCATCTCTTGGGCTGCCAGCAGATATTATATTTGGCGAATGCTAAGTTCAAGTATCCATGTACTGAAAGGGGATTTTCAAGTCAAAGCACTATGGAGTCCTCTCACATAGGCAGTGGTGCAGAAGCTCTTGGAGAGCTTTTGTGGGAGTGCAGGCAGGGAGGAATGGGTGCAGGTGTTGGGGAATAGGGATGATTCAGTCGAACGAGCAGCTCGTCTGTCTCAGTAGCATCCGCCTGTCTAATTTGGGAAGACTTTTAAGCCATCACTTCCCCAGCAAGCAGCATGAGTTAATATGATGGCTTTTCTGTTTTCAGCTGTTGATTTGTAATCCTTCTCAGATCTATCCTGTGGAACAGGAGGCTTCTTTTAACTGTGATTGTTTAAAATTGAGCAGAAATCAATTTCCATTAGTAAGGAAATAAGCACAAACGTAAAAAATTATGAATAGAATAAAGAATAAACTCCTAATGGCATCCTGTATTTCCACAGCATGCCCCGGTTTACCACAGTGCTAGATGGACCCGTCCACTGCAGTGCAGTGGAGGCAGGCAGGAAGGGTTATTACCCCTGGTCCTGCACAGAGACCTTTGCTGAGATCCCATCAGTTTTCCAAGCACCCGTCCACAGAGTCCTCTGCAGGAAGGAGCCCTAAGGAGCTGTTCTAGAGAAACTTTATTAGTTTCACTATAGTGAGCCAGCAAAGTCTGACGCAATTAAAGCAAAGACCATTGAGGCAACAAACAAGAGAACATTTGAAAAGCCCTAAATGCAGGGTGTGATACATGTCTGGCATGGTAAATCTTGTTTTGGTGTGGTTTTGGGTTGATTTTGGTTCTTCAAATGCATACATGAGATGTGATAAATGGCAGTTAAACTCTTTGTTTGGGATAAGGGTAGGCCAAGGGAGTAGATCAGATTCGGGCTGTCACAAAAGCGGAGTCAGAGTTGACACTCAGTCCTGGATGTGGTGGCCACCAGACAGATTTCACATCCTGCACCTTGCCACTAGAGAACTGTTAGGTTGCATTTTTGTAAGTTCATTCTGTGCCAGATGGGTGATGGTACCACATTTCACTGAGAGACAGGTTGAACTCTGACACCACTCACAAGGGAGGAAGGTAGGTGAAGAAAGCCAGGCCTTGATGGCCATCTGGACGTGTCCCAAAGAGACCATTGCTGGAGGTTTGAGAGAAGCGACATGTTCCAAGTCGCAGGAGATGGAAAGGTTTCTTGTTGCATTTATTTCCCAGCTGACTTTTAAAATGGTCCACATTTTCACACGTGGTAGGCTGAGTTTCTAATACTGCCCATACATGTTTACATGCTCATTGATACTTGATAGCACTGGTTTTGAGGGCACCTAGTGATTCTGTGAGTTTTCCTCTGTTTTTCTTCTCATTTCAAATCTCCATTATTGTTTTTGTTCTTACTGATTTTTGAAGTATATCTGTCACAGTATCGGGTCTCCTTTAATCTAACATTTGGGTTTTCCTTTTCCCAGGTTCACACAGAATATGTCAGTCTTTTGCAGAGACATGGCTGAAGCCCTGGGCAACGAAGGGGCCTCAGATCCCGGCACTTCAGATACGATGAGTTGACAGCGACTGTGGGACCAGAGCACTGACTAACAAACCAACCCTGAACGTTTGGGGACCCACTTACATTGTTAAGATAGATTTTTGACCCTTGTGAAAACCATTTTTTTAAAGTATCTTCTGCCTTTTTATTTCTCCGGCCTAAATGCAAGGATTTATAACAGTGAAAATGATGGAAAATCAGAGTTTGAAAAACTTTTTGAGCCTTTCTTATCAAAATTTATTATCTTGTTATTTTATCTTTATGGAACAGTGTGGAAACAGTACTTAACTAAAGAACAAAATAAATATGCATTTGTTCTAAACTTGTATCAGTTAATGATTCTCAGCTCTACACATAATAGTAAATAATATCAGTTAAAAAACTGCGCTCACTCTAAGATCGTATTTGTTTGAACATGAGATGAAAGCACTATGAATTTTATATGGCAGCTTTTTGAAATAATAAAATTTACCTTTTTTTTGCCAAATGTTATATAGTTCTTTTCAGCACAGTTAGTGACAATGTGGACAGCAATGTAGAAGGCTAAAAATGAGCATTTTAGGCTAAAAGTGTAGCAAGAAAACTGAGAATGTAAGCACAGAAGAAAGTAAGTTGCTAAAACGCTGTTTAAAAAGAACAAAATTTATCCACCACTACAAAAAAAAGCAAGAGACTTACAGCCCATGTATAAGCAGCAAGTGACACAATGAAGATGACTTTGGGCATCTGAAACAGCAACTTCAGCAACTTTTTCTCCACCTCTCAGGGGACGGTAAGTTCAGCATCTGCCAGAACAAAATCCCTCCCCCAGTCCAATGCTCACACTGGAACTCACCACCCTGGGCTGTGGGAACCATCAGTGTGGTTCATGGTGGGCAGGAGGCACTGTATGAGCTGCAGAAACACCCACATGAATTGAAGCAAGATCTACCAAAAACCTGAACTATTTAAGCACTAAGTTCAGGTAGTAGAAAAGCTGTTTGGTGCCATTACAAACTCTTGGGATTGGGTTTGATTTGACTTGGGGTTTTATTACTATTTTTTCTTACATAAATACCTGACCTAATGTGTTTTTCATGCTTGCACTTGTGCCTTTAGTAGTATTTCCCCACTGTTTAGATAAGAATGGGGATTTTTAATGGTGGTCAGCAGGGAGGAAATGTTCATACCAGTATTTCTTACTGCCGCCTTCTGGCTTTTTTCTTTGCAACTGTTACTTCCCTGCACATTTTGAAGTTGGAGGATCTAAATCTGAAAGGAAATAACACTGTTGGGCAGTTTTCTGTGTGCTTTCAAGCTCAGCTGGAGAAAGTATTTAATATGCAGCCAGAGGCTCTGATTGCCAAGAGAAAATAGGCAATTGAGGTTACCCAAAAGAGGAAGATTTGGGGTGTTCCTACATGCAGCCTGGTGCTGTGTGCCGAGCTTTGGAAACTGCAGGCAGTGGATGATCCTTATCAACACATTGAGCGCGTACGGATTAGTGTTTTTATTAACTTTCCATTTTGATCCTTAAAGGAAACTGGGATTTGTGCTGCCAAATGGGATTTTAAAAGCTGCAGACCCAATCTTAGGAACGCGTGTGGAGGTCTCAGGGTGAGCTGGGGCTTAGGGAAAGATTTCTCCATGCCACTCATCCATGGTGCCTCCATGGTGCTGCATCCCCAGTGGCAGTTCTGATGGAGAAGCCCTCATGTAGGCCCACAGCTCTGTGTTCGTATCACAGGCTCAGATGAAAGCTGATGGTCTGTGACTCCACTTTCTTTGCCCAGCAGTGGAAATAAGTAGTGGGTGCACACCACCAGTGTGTGCTCACACACCAGTCTGTTTCCTGTTGAAATTCGAGCTGAAGCTTGGCATACCATAAAGCAGGAGACCTGTGTCCCCGTAACTTGGCACTGAGACTTTAATACTTAATAACTTGCTTTAATAGTTAATAACTTGCTTTAATACATGGCTGCTGACTCCCCAGAGCACTCAAGTACGTTTCTGAAAATTCCCCTTTAACACATCCCTTGTTATAACTTCCAAGTGAGATTCTAAAGAGCAACTGATAAACTGGGCAAGCTCAAGACACATGTTTGAACAGCGTTTCAACCTTGGTTAACAATTGACAACAGGAACTTATTTAGAGTAGCTGATTTTATAAACACACTTGCTCTTAAGTTAGGAAAAGGATAGTATAGCAAACAGTGTGGTGTATGGCTCTGGATAGTTTGTTGAGAGTCTTTACTGTCAGCTTTTGAAAGGGGTGCTCTCAAAGTGGGTACAGCCCAGAATTGCCTCCTGTTTACAGAGCACATGTAATGCCTCTTGGGCCTCGTGTGTATTTTAAAAGGACAGAATTGCCTTTAGAGGGGGATGAAATTTTATTTCACCTTAAAAAAAAAAGTGGAAACAAGGGAATGGGAATGTCAGAAAGGAGACAGCTCTCAGACCTGGAGTGCTGTCATCGCAGGAAACTGATGGGAGCCTTGAACAATATGGTCTATTGGAAGGTGTCTGTGGCCGTAGCAGGGGGTTGGAACTGGATGAGCTCTAAGGTCCTTCAACCCAAACCAGTCTAGGATTCTATGACTCTAAACCAGGTCTGATTCTCCCCAAAACGTGTTTTACATCATCACAGTGAAAAAGCACCAACTGCTGAATCTCAGGTAAGTGTTCGCCCCCCTACAGGGAAGAGCAAACCACCCCAGAGCAGCCTTCACTGCTGCGCTGGAGCAGGCAAAGGCAGCTTTCCAGGGGAAACACAGTTTTATTACCTTGGCTTCCTGCATAAGGAGGCTTTGAGCAAAGTCAGCCCCCGGTATATGCACACCTTACAGAACAATCCTTAGACTTGTTAATGTTTTATTGTAGCACGAGTTTATGATGACAGCAAACCTTTCAAACTGCAGAGGGATAACACACTTCCTTGCCATATTAAAAAATAATGTTAGTGTAGATTTTATGTCCCGTAGTTTAGGCTGCTGTTAAGAGGCGCTTCTTTGACAATATTCTGTTTGAGGTTTACAGAAAGCATAATAAAATATGTAAGTTACATTTCTACAAACAAAAGCCATAACATAAGTTATTTATAAGTGTGAGATCCAAACAGTATCACGATAAATAAACCTTAATGGATACCTGTGGCATTCATCCTAATGTAATTTGCCCAACAAAAGTCATATTTAGTAGAAAAACCTGGCAGCAGCTGCGTGTTGGTGTATAAAATAAGAATGAAAGAAAGAAGGAAGCTGTGTGGGAACACCGGCTGCTTTCCCAGCTTAAGGCTCAGCCCTGTGCTACCTCCCAGCCTTCTCCTTCTACCTGGGACTGCTGCTGCTGCTGCTGGGGGAGAGCAGATGTCTGCATCTTTCAGGGTTTGTCCCCCGTACCAGGACATTCCCTGTCGGCCTCACTGCAGCCTGATTTTATCAGAGATGGCAGAAAGAATTTGAGCCCCATCTGCCCATCATCCTCAGCTCTCTTCCCTTTGAGCAGTGGTTCCTTCCCCTTCGCTTCCCCCGTACCTTCCCCATCTCATCTCTTCTCAGGCATCCATTGACCAGTGCATAGACTTTGAACTAAAACAAAGTTTTGGATTTTTTAATATAATGTTTCCAACCCCATAAAGATGCACTTCGAAGTGTGAATTGAAACCACGAAGCACGTTCTTCCTCACAGGCTGCAGCCACCTTTAACTGTGCTCTGCGAGAAGATTTAACTGTTACCTTGCACCGAGGTTTTATCACCAATCAGCCCCCATTTACTTGAGCTCCTCCACACAGGGAAGGGACACGGGGACTGCACTGTGGCTGATGAGGGCAGCCCTCATCTCCCCCAGCCTGCCTGCGTGGATGGAGCTCTCCTGGCTGGAGCCAGGACGGGTGCAGCCCTCCCGAGCTCGCAGGAAAGGGCACAGCGGAACGGCCTTCAGACCGCTCCGCACCGGAGCTCTGCCTCAGGAAAAGCGCATCTGCTGTGACCCCTGTGGGCTGACAGGACCCAGCGCCCGCTCTGCAGGCACCGAGAGCCGGGGGCCTGATGCTGCTCCCGCAGGAGCAAGCTGCCTGCCACGAGAGCACGGCCGCCGGCACCACGGGGGCCTTTCCATCCCCAGGATGTGGCAGTGCCGCCGCTGCTGTGTCCTGGGGGCTGTTGGCTCACACCCAGGGGGCTTAGCCCCGACGAGGAGGACTCTGCAGGACAAGGTACAGGGGTAAAGACCTCGTCGCCCTCCTGTGTGCCCACCTCAGCCCCTGCCCAGGTGTCCCCTCGGGTGGGTGCAGGCAGAGCTCAGGCAGCAGCTTGCTGCACCTAAGCTGCTTTTGCCTGTTCCCTTTCCATTCCCACCTGCAGAGCATCCGTGTCCCTCTCCAGCCTGAACACCAGTATTGCCCTGCCAGGCCGGCAGGAATGCTGCTTCCAGAGCCACGGATGAAGAACAACTTTTTGTGTCCCCTGTTGGGCTAACTTCCACACGAATTGTATGGAATCAGTGATGTTCTAAACACTCAGAAGTGTGTCGGGTTTGTGCAGCAATATCCATCTAGAACAAGCTGTAGAGAGTGGGCCTTGCTCACTTTGAGATCTGCTGCCAAAGCCAGGAGCTAAAGCAGAAGCATCTCAGCATCTGCTGCTACTTTCTCATGCAGCAAGATATCACTGTTCCCTGTCACCCTATGAGGAGAGACAAAACCTGAAGCAACAGGCGATGCCTTTAGGGGATGGCAGATGCCTCCTGATGCCCTGAGCTGGGGTCTGGCAGCAGGCTCACTTTCACGTGGCTCCTCAGCTGCCCAGCATTAGAGACCAGCTCCCAGCATGTAAGCTCCTGCACGTTAAAGGAGGGTCTGAGGACCACAGAGAGGTCTGAGATTTGAGCACTGACATTGCCTTTAGTGTCCTGTTAGAGAAAAGGGATTTGTTTGTGGCCGTGCAACTGCCAGCGAGGAAGCATAAAGAAGCTGCTGAAGACCAGAGCTGTAGGTCAGACACTCATCAAACCCCTCTTCCTCTAAGCAGTGGCTTCCAGCTGTAAGCAGTAGCTCTGGTGAGGGTCATTGTGACCATTGCAGGTCCCAGGCCCTGAAGGAAGGAGCCTTTGGAGAAATTGGAGCTCCTGGACCCCTGGCTGTGCAGGACAGTGTGCGAGGGGCACACTCCAGGATGCGCGCAGCAGAGTGCTGGGAAAGAGGCAATGAATGTGAGAGGAGCTGGAAGTGCAGAAGAGACTGAACAGATGTGCGAGGCTGGCTGTTGCTCTGTGGAGCTCATCGAGGCGGTAGAAGGACTGGGGCTGGATTAAAGCCCCAGCGCAGCAGTTAAGCAGCAGCTGAATCACATGCTCAGCATTTCAGGTGCGATCAAGCCCTTTATAACTACCTGGGCTCACTGAAGAGCAGAGCTTGTGTTCCCATTGTGTTGTTACAGGATGAGCTCTGCGGGTACTGCAGCCCTGGGGACTGTGGGGGCACCTCCTGAGTACCAGCAGAAGGGGTCGGGTGCCCACAGCACTTGCACCTCTCCCTGCAGCTGTGTCATAACAGCTGCAGGTTCGGTGGCTGTTCAAAGTGAAGGGCTCTCAAGCTCGGGGGTGGTTTCTCCTCTCCAGCCGGGCGCAGCATCGCAGCCCGCGTGCGAGCACCGCGCCGGGCGCAGGGGGGTCTTTAGCAGCCCCTTGACCCGCTACATCAGCTGCTGGAACCCCACCAGCAGCACCTTGTTCATCCGAACGGGCCGCCCAGCCCCTGAGTTCCCTGCGGGAGCATCCGTCACGCTGCGACCCCTGCGCTCGGGCGGCTGCGCCCCGCAGCTCGGGAGGAACTGCGCAGTAATGCGCCATCAATTAGCGGCCCATTAGTATAAGAGGCTGGCTACCGGTTTGGAAAGGTTCGAGGACTTCTGCAGTGTTTTCTTTTGGTCTTGTTCCCAGAGACTGGTCCCTCTCACCTTAGAAGCAAAATGCCTAATTTTAAAAATAATTAATGGTAAACAAAAAACTCAAGGCTGTAATGGATCAATTGGTCCGCGCTAGATTTTGACTGTAAGCGTTTAACCGAGGCTACTTTACAGTGGGGCAGCACAGAGGGATGCTGCGTGTGCTAGTCAGGGCGTGCATCCTGCCTCGCCCATCCCTGGGGCCTCTGTGCGGTGCCGAGGCTGGCTCGGGTGGCAGGGGACCCTCTCAGGTTGCAGTCAGATTCAAATCCGTGGGCTGCTCTGGGTCTCTGTTGTGCCAGCTGTTGCTTCCCCAAGGTAGCAGGAGGATGATGGGGTGAGAGTGATGCTCGAGGCCACAACGGGGAATGGTCCTTCTTGCATCTCCAGCTGCTCAGTGCTGGTCCTAGTGAGCACCCCTTGTCCCTGCTCCCACATCGTGTGCTCGTTCTTGGGGAACCTCCAGAGGCCTTTGGTGGGAAGGAGCTGAAGTCCTTCTGCATGCTGTTACCCACCAGCCTGTGCCACTTCCCTGTCCTCACCACTCCCAGGCACTAAATACTATCCTTGCATGGATGGCCACCTCTGGATGTGGATTTAATTTTTCATGGTGCTGGGACATGCCCTAGAGAGGAACCATTCCCATCACTCCTCTGCTTTCCGGGGGTGGCTATGGCTACCAGATCTACAGCCTTGTTTCTTTTCCGTGGTGCACAGCACAAGGGCCTTGACATGGCTGTGGCACATGTTGGTGCCTGCAGAACAGCTGGGGTCATCACCAGCAAACCCACTCCATATGCAGATACAGAGGTGTCCAGTGCCAAGGAGGAAGCAGGGCGCTCAGGTTGCCTCGTTCAGAAGTTGGGTCCCTGCGCGGTTCATCACTTTTTTGTTATCTCATCCTACAGGAAGCACTTTAAAAGGTGAATGGGGGCTTTTGCCACTGCTTAGCAAGGGGAGGTCCTGCGAGGACACCTTCCCTTCCTGTAAGGCCCAAAGACTTCCCTGGCGCTGGGGAATGCATGTGCACACCAAAACCAAGCCCAGTGATGGTGTCGGGTGGTGGTACATCCCCATCCATGTCCTCCCTATGGCAGCCAGACCTGGGAGCAGCGCTGAAATTCAAGAACAGCTGAGGCAGATGCTGCATCTGTGTGCCTACTGATTCCCAGTGACAAACTGGGCAGGGGTCCCTTTGGCCAAAGCAGCCATGCCACTGCCTACTTGCACCATGCTCTGTTTTGCCAGCACCATGCTTGGCACCACATCGCAGTGAACGTTCATACAACATGCTGCCTGAGTTTTACAGGGAATGACAATGTTCCACCTCTCACTCCACAGCCACTCCAGAGATCTCCTTTCCCAAACTCCCCAGGGCCTGGGTTAGAGGCCCCACTCCAGCTGCTTGCTTGTCGCTGGCACTGCATGGCATACCAAGCAAAGGTCATGCTGTGCTGCATCTTGCTGTGCGGCATCCTACTCTGCCATGCCCTGAACTGCTGTGCTGTGCCGTGCCATGCAAAGTCTATGCTATGCCATGACTGGAGCCTGGCTTAACTGATGCACTCCTCTGATGGAGAGCTCTCCAGCACAGGGCTCTGTGCACAAGCTACAGGTGCCCTGGTCCTGCTGAGGGGGTCCCGCTGCATCCCACTGCCCAGCGGGGCCTGTCCCGAGCCGGGTCTGGCTCCCCGGCCACAAGGAGCAGCCTGGGGACGCGTGGTGCCCTTCATCCCGCCCGGCCGCGGGCACTGCAGGGGGCCGGGGCGCTGGGCCGAGCCGGGGAGACCGGTGGGGAACGGGTACCGGGGCCGCGCCGTCGGGGCCGTGGCTCCGCTCGCTTCTCCCCGGGAGGATGGAGTGCTCCGGGGAGGCGGCGGGAGCGGAGCACGGCTCGGAGCCGCGGAACGCTCCGGAGGCGGTTCTGGGGCCCGGAGCGGTACCGCGGGGCTGCTCCCTTGCCCGCGGAGGGGTAGGGAGCCGGGGCGGCTGCGGGGGAGCCGCGTTTAAGGACACTATAGGTCCCGGGTTATTAATTATAAAACATAATTAAAGTAAAACTGCAGAACGTCAACATATTAAATTTAAAAGCTAATATTAAAATAGAGTTAATATTTAATAAGATAGCCGAGCGTTACAAAGCTGTGCGCTGATACTCTATATTTAACTGTGTAAAACCAGGAGAGTTTTCCTAAAGAAAAATGTATTGTTTAGCTGATTATCAAAGACTCTGTGATATATTATCCATTTCACAAAAATAATATAGATATCTTTTTAAATATAGTAATAAAAACATACTAGCGCCTTTTAAATATACTATTACTTATCACCCCTTTTCATATTGTACTATCACAGACACTTTGGAATTGGTTTAAAAGCACATCATTCATTATTCAAAGCTCATCTTTGCATATTATTCCAGCTCAAGTCTGCCAGGCTCCCTGTGAAATCGTTCACAAAATTGATAACAGCAGACACACATGCAATAAAAAGATAGCCTTGGGCAGCCCGCGTTCCCATTATGCAGATCAAGCTGCAATTTTCTCTAACAAAGCCTGCCCTGATTCAGGACTCGGTGTCACTTTATTTATTTATTTATTTGTCCTCTCCCGGTTCCCTTCCTTCTTGGTTTGGGGTTTTTCTTACCACCCCCCACTCCCCCTCTTTTTTCCCCTCCTTTTCTCTCTTTCCTGCCGCCTCCCCGCCCTCTCCGCCGGCCCGGACCCCCGAGGGCCGGAGCCCCGCGGCCATTCCCGTTGCCTCTGGGCGGCCCCGCACCATCTTGCCGTGATCGTGTCAATCCGATTCGCTCCGCTCCGGGGAAGCGGTCGCGGCTGGCGGCTCCGCGCGCACCCGCCGCACCGACCGGGGACAATCCGATTAAGGCTGCCCGGGGCCGCGGGTGGCACCGGGCTGCCCCCTCTGGGGGAAGAGCCGTGTGACCGCCCGCCGGGCGGGGCCGGTGCCCTCTGCGCTGCGGGACGGGGAGCTCCCCGACGGCCGCCGGCGGGGACGCGCCTCCACCGCTCCGGGGAACTTCCTCCTGCAGCTCCCCGCCGGCCGTCAGGGGCAGCGCCCGGCCGGAGTTCGTGCCCGGTGCGGAGCGGGAGTCACCTCGGCCCTGGCTTCCCCCGGGGAGCGGCGGCGGCCCGGCGGGTCGGTCCGTGCCCCGCTGCTGCTACCGCAACGATTGGGCGAGTTGCGGTAATTGAATCCTAAGCTTTAAAAACTAATCAAGTCCCTCCTGTCACCGCTTCGGCATCCCGGGATCGCCCTGCCAGGTGCTGATCAAATGCCATTACATTCTATTAACAGGGAAATTCTATTCCCTGTTTTCATTTCCCTCTATAAGAGGGAAACTAAGTAAATGCGGCTGAGCGTTATTTAATTTTTAACGCCTTTAGTCCAATTTGGACGTTAGGGACCGTCTGCAAACTCGCTCCGCAGCCGCGCCGGGCTCTCGCTGCCCGGGCGCGCAACGGAATCTCCCCCCGCGTGGCTGCGGGCACTGCCTCTGTCCGCCGCTCCGCGCTGCCGTCTGGGGGGCTGCCGGCCGGGGCCGGGGGATGTGCAGAGAGCGGACCCCAGGGCGCGCAGGGCCGCCTGGGATTGGCACCGCGGAGCGGCCGTCGGGGGAAGCGGGGCTCGGGCCCGGCGGGGCAGGGGATTGAGCGCCTCGACGGCGGCCCCGCGCCCCGCCCCCGCCA
>JANRGW010031991.1:42491-58894 GCA_024733675.1 Psilopsiagon aymara | reverse complement strand
ATATCAACCCTGGACCTTCTGGAAATAAACGATTTCGTTTCCTAACCAGAAATGGGGTCCGTGCCTTATTCTCCACACAGAATGTCTGGTCCTCTCACTTGATTTCTTTAGATGCTTCACAGGTAATACCAGTGATTCTTCTGTAGGGGAAAAATACAACAGCAACAATATTAGAACTATTCCAAGAGACAAACATTTCACTGCAAAATTCTCTGTTGCAGATCATAAAACACAAGTGAAGAAATGCTTTCTCAAGAGATCATTCACTTTTTGCTGCTTATTTTTTATATTAAAAATATTTTCGCCTTAATAATGTCAAATGATGTCTTATTCCATGAAGTAAGATAAGCCACATCTTATGAGTTTTATCCCCAACTTTTCAGACAAGAATGCATTTCTAGGTGTGATCAGGATCCTGAAGCACAAAGCTGTCCGGAAATCTCAGCTAGATAATCCATGGTCTGCTAATATATTAGGGACTGCACAGGGAACAGCTACACTGTCAGGTTTTCTGCCTTGGACAGAACTGGGAATGCTTTTCCTGCACTACATCATCTGCCTTGATCTTACAGAGTTAAGATGTCTCCTGTACTCCTTACCTTTCACTGCCCAGCTCTGGATTTGGTATCTCTAATGCTTAAAAGAGGGCATGCAAAAGATCTTTAACATAAACTGTTACAGGCTAGCTTATAACTAGAAGCAAGACCCCAGTATGTATTCCAGCAGTAATTTCCAGGAAAAGCAGACCAGTTTTGAAAATTAGACATGAGACAAATAGCTGAAGAGCCATTATTTCACCAGGGAGCTGCCTGTGCCCAGATAACTTGGGAAAAACATCCTGGCACAGTTTGTGCTCCTGTCACTTTGGCCCTGAATAGATTCCAGCCTGCAAACACAAGACCGTGTGGAGTAGTCATTCTCCCTCTCCCAGACTAGAAAAAAAAGACTATTTTGGTTTTTTGTGTTTATTTCAAAAAGCTTTTCTGGCTGGCAACCTTGACCAGACAGTTCATTTCTGCCTTGTGGTCCTGCAGGGTCGATCTGTCATGAAGGAATGGAGATGCTTATTCGCTTTCTCATAGATCATCTCCAGAAGCACCATGACTGCCACAGAACATTTTTATTACCAGTGATAAAATGAAGAGCTATCACAGGAGCTATTTTCTTCACTTAGGATTTCACGTTTCTGTATGTATAAAGGATACAGGCTACAGAACCCTTAAACCCACACCTCACTCAAACAGACGTCTCTGGAGACCAGCAACCAGCTTACGCATGTGTTATTTATCAGCCACGGGTTAACCTGTACCTTCCTTTAGGTTGGAAAGCAGCTTATTGCTGTAATGTTAATGGTATGCTCCTAAGCTGGCAGAAGAGATAGTGTATTATGTTCTAAAGGTTTTTAGCAATTTGAGCAACCTTGTTCTTTCCAAGGCTGCTTTAAAACATCTATAACAAAATAAGCAGAGTTACTTAAAGCTAGCCTGATGTTTAAACCTACAGCTTTACATTCCGAAATAGACTTCATGGCCCTTCACAGTCAGACACTTTCCACAGGATTCTTTTATGGATATACAGCTTCCCCCAGTTTTATTCTGCTTCATCAGCAATTTCTAGTCAAGTTTCCAGAAAGAATCAAGAATATGGATTTCTAGAAACAATAAAGTAAGAACCACTCTTTTAAATGAGATTTTTGTAAACTCTAGGCATGACAAAATGCAAGTATGTGAAATATTGAATGTTTTTCCATCTCCCTCTGAGGGTTTTCTGCACTGATTCCTTCTGAAGAATGCTTGACAAAACAGAGAGGGGAAAAATAATCTCATTCTCTTCTGGCATCTCCTTCCTGGCCTCCACTGTGCTACTTCCAGTAGGATGCATCCAGCCTGTGCCCATGTGGATGCTTGGCAGAGTCTTGCATCGCCTGCATTTGACTGTTGAACCTGTTCCTCCCAGATCAGGGTGGGAACAGACATTGGTATTTCCTACAGATTGAAAATGCTATTGCCTGGCCATTGCCTTGGGTCCTCTGAGCCTTGAGAGAACTTTGCCATTTTCTCTTTAGTTGTGCTCTCAGTAGCTGTTTGCACTGTGACATAAATACACAGCTTCATCTCAGACCCCTGCTTTGAGCCAATTTCAATTCAATTTTGACCCCCTTCACAAGAGTTCCCTTTTATCAATTTTAAATGTTTGACTGTCATATGCCAGTGTTTTCTTTGCCACTGCCTTCACTCTTTTTCAAAGCCCCTCCTGTAGTGAGCTCACCCCCTCTTCCCATCCATTACTTCCATGGATCTTCTGCAGAGGCCAGCAGAGCCTCCCAGCAAGTTGTACTGATGTCATTTGGACATCATGCAGTGTTTTTAAATTTGCATTACTAACGTAAATATATATAAATAACTAGAATGAGAAGCAGCCCTGTCATTCATATCTGGAGCTCTGCCAAATTCCCTGAGGCCTGGAAAGGTATAAACTTCAGTGGAAGCTTTCCCTGTGCCTGGGCACTGATAAAGTCCATCTGGTTCTCCAGCCTCAAATGAGAACTGGCTCTGTGCCACCTTTTCCTCACCTTAGTCAGGAGGTGGGATTTGATAGCCATCTATTGCTGTGACTCTTTACAGGAAATGCCCCTGTTTGCCCCTATCCATTTATTGAAACTGGCTAGCAGTGTCAGAAGCCGTTAGGATGTATGGGCACACACAGAATTTTAGACAGGCAGTCCAAATCTGCAGTTTGGACCTGAGCTCCTGGAAGTACGCTGTTTGGGCTATAGAAAGAGGTCTCATGGGGATTCACGCCTTTTCTTTGGAATCAGCTGCCTGAGCTGTTTTGTAAAAGGTGCTCTTTACTGTTTGCTTCTCCAAATAAACATCGTCTTCTTTGCTACACTGTGGTAATCCACCTCTGGCAAATAAAGTGGCTCCTGTTGATCTCACTGCAGGGCTACTTCTTGTTGCTGTAACAATCAGTGCAGGAGCAGCAGGAGGTGTGTTGAGACAGCTTGTTCTTAGCAGACACAGTTCAAATGAGACTGGGAAGAGGGAAGGAGGGGGCGGCCCATAGAGAGAGGCAACAGACTACAGAGGAAAAAGAAGGAAGAAAATTAATAGCCTTCTTGTCTCTCCTAGATGCTGACAGTTTCCCAGAACAGATTGAAGCATGTGAACCACCTTCCCTCTCATAAACACAGCACAGACACAGGAATGCCAGGCTCCTCTCCTACTGCAGACGGAGGCACCACAGGTAGCTGTTTCTTGAAAATCCATAAGCTGCAGGGCTGTTCCTGCTAATAGCTAAAAAGGACTCTCAGTGATCAGAAAGTGAGTGCTTCAAGTCCCATCTCACTTTGATTTTACATCAAGCTCTCTGAAGTACCTGAAGTTCTACACAAAAACGCATTCCTTGTAGCCAGAGCAGAACAAAGAACTCAAAGACCTTTCAGAGAGGCAGGAGAATGTCGAGGGGAACGAAGGCTTGTTGGAAAGAGAAGCAGCTACTTTTCTTGCTGGAGTTTTGTATCCTGTAATTTTACCTAGAACAGAACTGTGCAAATTTGCTGTAATGGCTTGGAGATCCATTGTGAGTTACTGAACCTTGCGAATTACCAAGTAATTGGAAAAAGACAATGAAAACAAAGATTTGCACCATAAAGCATTCCGAGTTCATTTACTGGGATGGCTATAGGCCTGGTTATTTAAAAGAACACTTTGCAATATGCTGTCATCCTCAGGAGGTGATGCTTAGTGAAGGAAACAAACAAACGATGAAATCTTAATAAAGAGAAGTTTCATAGTAAGAAAGAAGGGCAACATTATGACAGCAGTAAAGATTATGTCTATGAAGGAATACTGAGGTCCAAATGAGTTGTACTGGGTTTTATAAGAAGACATAAATGAAATGGCATTTGGGGTTGTTACATAAATAGTTACTTAGTCCTCTCTGTCTCAGGCAGAGCTCAAACCCCTGCAGCAGTCACCTGCCTCAGCAAGGAAACTCCTCTGCAGCCACTCTTGTCCTCCTGCCTTTGGTCTCTTGCTCTTTGGACCAGACAACTTGAGTGTACCAGCAAATATAACACTGGCTGCTGGAAAAGACCATTAAGATCAAATGGGGACAGAACCTCCATGGAAAGGAATATGGATCCAGATGAGGGATTCTGTTATGGGTCACATCTTGGTAGAGTCACCACCACAGCACAATCTGCCCCCATGCTTGAGGTACATGGTGTGTTGTACACAGGGCAATGCACATAAGGAGCTGCCAATATTGACTCTGCTTTAGAAAGATGGATACTGCTGAGGATGCATGGTGCAAAGTAGTTCAGAGAAGACAATTCCTCTGCCATACCATTGGCAGACCTCAGAATGAGTAGAGATCTTGTGAATGCACAGCCATGGGTAGAACTTGACCCAACAGCTCTTAGCTAGAGCATGGCAGTGCTGCACGGAGCAGGCTGTACTGCCAGGCAAAGCCTGGGTTCCCTGACATGCCTCAGATCCATTTCCAAAAGAGAAAATGTTGCCCTTTGCTTCGCCATTTTTCTGTACTTCCAGCAGTGATACTGACGCTCAGCCTTCACACAGTGATAAATGAGGAACAAGATGAGGTACAAGATGATAAAAATGACTATCATCATCTCTCCCCTTCCCTTTTGTTTTCTCCTTCTGTGAATTTGCTACAGATGTGATAGTTAGTGACGGATGAGTTTAATCCTTGCCCTTTTTTTAAGGTCTGCTGGTTATTTACCATTCTTGCACTTTGCTGATCTATATCTACAAAGGGAATTTTGTAATTTGTAATGCGTGCTAATGTGATTTTAGAACTGTATAAATCATCTGACCCTGATACTCATTGTTGAATATGCATTTCTGATGCAGGTAAAGGCCCACAGCCCCTTAGAAAATCCCATAAGTTGCCTCTTAACCCTCTTCTTTTTTAAAAACCTCTATGAGAATCCTTCCTCCTTCTCTCCCCGACAGAAAATATGTCAATGTTTTTTTGGCATTTGAAGAAACAGAATCCTTCTTATGATTTTGCTGTTGATTCAGCTGCCTGAATTTTAAGTCTTTAGGTTATTTTTTTTTGTGCTACATTGGTCAGAAAAGACAGTCTGTCCCTACTCCCACAAATGTCTGACTCCATGAGGGTTAGGGTTTGCTTTCAAATTGTTAAAAACTCCCATAAGTCAATAATACTGAATATGTACCCATTTTTCCTACTAAATTCCTTTTTATTATAGGATTATCAATATAATAGTGGGATCAATATTTGAAGAGACAGAATACTTTCTCCAGCCTTATTTAATCAGCACTATTGATACTTGGGCATAATCCTGGTCCACATCATCCAAGGGAGACCATCACTCTCAACCCTGTTACACAAATATGGCAGGCTGACCTTTAAACTAATACTGCAGTAGCACATTTATAGTTCTCCACTTGTCCCAAGGGATAGGAGGCTTGGTTTTCTTAAAACATCAGGTTTGCTATGTGATTCCTGAAGTGTCAATATAAAAAGGATAAAAGGTCTGGGAGGATCAGTTCCTGCCAGATGGAGAAAATCCTGGCTTGGGAATCACTGATGCTCTGTTGAAATGAATTTATTATTTAGCAAATGAATCATGTTTAAAGCAAGCTTAAGCACAGATAACCTTAGAAATAACAAGATCTCTTTTCATTTTTAGTTAAGTTTGTTTCAAGAAAGTCACTGAAAATCCAGACGCTCCTCATTTACAGATCTTTCACTTCAGTCAGAGGCATAATGGATGCTGTAAGGGTAAGGAAACCTCTTTCCCAGTCACTCGCAGTGAGATTCTACTCAAGATGCCTGAACAATAAAGCAAATGGAGGGTTCCATGTTTATATTGTTAGGGATTCTGTGGGAAATCGTAATGAAAAGCTATGACAACAGCCGGCTGGGCTGGCTTTATGTAGCAGCAGACCACCTTTACAATAAAAACTACTTAGGAAGTTAGGAACTGTCCCAAGCAGCATGGAGTTTGTACAAAAACACAAATGGAATTAACCATTATTAAGATGTAAATAACAAACCATACAAACAAATGACACTCCTTCAGGGCTGACATTTTTATCCATGAAACAGCAAACACAGTCTCACCTAACACACAACCAGAATGTACACAGTCCTGATGCTTCAGATATTTCTGGAGCTCCTGATGTTCCAGAGCTCCTTATCTCTCCTGGTAAAGTAATGTTGATCCAGACAAAGACATACAAAATAAAACTGCCAGCACCATCTCACAGATCATGCTATAGCAGTGTGATCTGGATATATTGACATCAAGCATATAGCAATTTGGTTTTGTCTATCTGGAAAGTGTAGCAGTTGAAATGGAAGATTATGAGAAAAAAACAATGCAAAGCATCAGAAGCATCCCCTAGCATTAAAACTGCTAGAGGGCTGTTACTTCCATTAATTTAGATTCTAACACAAGACACAATGCTTTTCTACCCTGAGAGAGCAGCATGGCTGGATGAGACAGGCACATCCTTTTCAGTAGTGCATCAGAAGCAGGAAAGCATCAGTTTTCACAAAAATAACATTAATAGCACGTATGTTCACTGCCCAATGAATATAAGGAGAGAATGACTATGATTCAAGCTTTTCAAGTCACTAGGGAAATATCATCATTCTTTAAAATCTTTTAAATGTTTATACATGAAATTCTGTTCGTATAAGCAGGCAGAAGAACCTCTGGAGTCAGCATCTGCATGTATGGAAAGTTTTGCAGGATTTGGGTCTATTCTGCACAGCTTTTATAAATTCATATAGATTAGTAGGCAGAAATTATTTCTGACCAAACAGCATGAAAAAGTTCCACAACTTGGAATCAATCACATATATTTTTGGTGAGAAAAAAGCTTCATTGTTAACAAAACCACTTGTGAATTTTTCAGTCCTGACTTTCATCCATGAGACTTCAACTAAAACCATTTTTTATGCTGAACTACAGAAGATACAGGAATTATGGTAACTCCCATTTGTTAAGATCACAAATGCTTTCAAGATGCAAAGCTGAATAAAATTAAAACTTCTTTTTACCATCCAATTGCTGGTGCATTTCAAAGAGTTGATAACCAAATGCATGCAGATGATGCATACAGAACAAACTGTTCTAGGAACAATCCTCAGCAATGACTAATATTCGATAATAACAGGCATGAAATGAAAGCCATATTAAGTTTTATTAAATAGTTTTCCACTGCCTCCATACTGAAGCATTAGCATGTGCAGCAGAGCTCAACTGAATTACCAGTTGAGAAAGTAGTTTTGGGAGCTATTATAAAATATATCAGCAGTGTGAAATTCAAAGTCCATGATTGCTCTTAGAGTTGTTTTATAGATGTGAAAAGGGGAAAAGTAAGGCAACGCTAGTTAGTAGACAGTGACAACTGTACCTATCAATCTATCTTCCCTTCACGCACCTTTGCAGAATTGCTTGGTTGCAGGGCCTTGATATGAGCACAGGACAAACTGGGATCTGAAAGGCCAAGAGGATCTACGCTATGTTTCTCTGTGATCAAACCAGAATCCTTCCAACCCTCATTCCTGCACAGAGGCATAAAGATTCACTGCTTATCCAGCTGGTAGTGCCTCAGGAGCGGAAGACCTTACAAGATGAAAAGTGCTTCCCCAGCACACCACACAAAAGAACAAATTGCAGCCTAAGTGCATGTGTTTCACAACCAAATCTGCTTCTCTCAGATGTGAACCACTGATGCTCCCACACTACAGCTTGACAGTGAAGTGTGCCACCAGCATACATTGCAGCCCTCAGATCTCAGCTCAGCTCACAAAGACTCCAGAGACTCCAGTTCTCCTTTGCAATCAAGAATGGGAACTGTTCCTTATGCACTTGCTCTAAGTGAGAGACCTTACGGTTTGGCCTCCCCAGACGACATCGTCCACAGACAAATATTTGGTCATCATGCCCCTACTAGATACGTTCCTGTGTTCTTTTGACTCATTTGATTTTTCAAAACACAAAAGCCCACAGTCTCTTGCTATAAAGACATAAATATGACATATTTTATGACATGCTGCTTTGATGGCAATTTTACTTGAGAGGTTTTCCTCCTTTCTCTTTCCTACTTGGGTGCTAGGCATGGTCATTCTCAGAAGAGTGAAATGCATGAAAATCAGCAGCAATGGTCAGTCAGGACAACATACATTTGAAGACACATGGTGGAGATGTAAATGAGAGGAAAACAGAAAACTTATGTAAGCATTTACAGAAAAGAGATTCACCTGAAGATTAAACTAAAATATCTTCAAACAAAATGCCATCAGTTGCACGAGGAATTTGGGCTAGTATTCATTTTGTTCTCACAGCATTCTTCCCCTTTCTGTTGAATTACAAAGAACTATTAATTATTGCTGTTGATATATTCCTGGGATAGTGTTGTGCTAAATAAAGAAAATATACAAAATGCAAACAATGAAACATGCTTTATACTCCCTCCTACCTATATTTCTTCAGCTCTTTTACAGCTCCTTTAAGTGCTCCTTTCACAAATGCCCAGTGTTCACTGCTGTATGATGAGAATATCATCCATGCCTGACCAGCACACAGACTGAGTTATGAGACCTGAATTAAATGGAACAGCTGAGAGTCCAACCAATTTAAAAAAATAAAGGAACATAGTGCAAAAATTGAGGCACACTTATTTTTGTTCCTTCTTGTTGAGGCCAGCACCAGTACCTCCTGATGTGCTGTAACTGCCACTGTTGAGTACATCTACTCCTGGCTTTGAGGGCTTTTTTAATCCATTATTTTTATGAGAAACTCACAGTTCAATCTAGCAAAATATTCAAAGGAAGACATCTTGTTCAAGAGCTACAATTATTAGCCTAGAGAGGAGATACCTGAGACAGGAAACCTAAAACCAGACACCAAGTCTGAAAAGTGGTCATTCACATTCACACTGAAAATACAATCTCACCTTCATGCAATTAAACACTGGGCAGACCACTTTGGGTATTGTGGAATTATTAGCAAACACAGTGTTCAGCCACTGATTCTTATGCTTCATGTAGGCTGGAACACTGTGGTGTTCCAATACTGGCTAGAACTTATGGTCTATTACTCAGAAGGTCAGACAAGGCAGGACTCAGCATGAAAAAAAATCAATTTACCAGCCAAAAAGATAAATCACAAATGCAGGTAGTTCAGAGACACTGCAAAATGTACACAACTTCAAATGCAGGCATACTTTGCTAAAACATGAAATGCTAAATACTTCTTTTTAGCTACTCAGCCTAATCATTAATACCTTCTCTAAGATGACTTTATAACATAGCAAATAAAGGAAAGATGAGACATGAACTCCAGACAAGTACAGGAAACTCATGCCTTTCCTATTTTCTACCTCCATGGGTTTGAACTCAAGTTTTATTTTGATTAAACTCCACATTTAAACTCCAACAAAAGCACTGGTCTACTTACATTTTCTTGCTGAAAGAATGGAAAAAGTGTGTGTATATATTTATATAAATATATAAGAACAAAATCATAATTCATCTGAGGCCTATGATTGTGGAAGAGCAGATGAGAGACAGAAGCTTACAGGTTTGCACTGAACATACCTGCCTAGTTCTTGTCTCTAGAGGCACAGCACTAGGTGACTTTCTGACCTCCACACAAGCAGAATGGACCATTCTGCAGCCACCTTCTTCTCTTTTTTATGCTTGTCTCGTCTGAGCTGTCTCATAAGTCAAAACTCTGCTTTATATAGTTCCATATAGTTATGGGGCAAACTGTCCAGTGCTATCCATAGTACCAACACAGTAACTGGCACACAGCAGTAATAAAGTGAAAGTATTAACGAGCTTTGTTACCAATAACGAGAGCAAAAGCTGAATTCTCAACAACAGACCTGGCAATGCCTTCAAAGTTGAATATTTGCCGCCTCTACAGTGTTCCCACATACCATCACTATTTGACCTGAACTGTTCATAAAGTGTGCAGTCATGCTGGACTGACTACATTTTCTTAGCTCCATGTCCTAAAATACAAGTATTAAATTCAAGCTGTGAATATAATGAATCCCTAGAATATCCCTAGAATGAAAATAATCCACCACAAGGTAGCATACTGCTGTTGGAGTCCAGCAACTTAAATGCATTTATGCCAATGCCAGCAGTAAGGGCAACAAACAGTTCAAGATTTAGGGTGAAATATCCCTTGGGCATAGGTCTGTCTAACACACCATGCTGAGATACCACTGCCTTAAGCTGTAGGACCACTGGATTGACTAGGCAGTACACCTTCTTAAAAGAATAATACTGCAAGTAATTGCTTCATACAAGGACTTACTTACTAATTACCATTTTGTAACACATGATTTTTGCATGAGACATCTTTTTCACTTAAAATAGGAAAAAAAAAAAATAATGCCCTGAAACTCAAGAGTTTGAGTTTTGGATTGATTTACCATTAACAGCCATGGGGACATATTGCAAGGTCACATGATACCTATGAGCTTCCTTGTTGTACATTTACAATGGATGGGCTGGACTCTCTTGAGACTCATATGTTGCTATCCTGATATAGCTATGACAGTTGTTTTTAATCCTCTAGGATACCTCTGCCCCTTGTTTTCTAATGTCTTCTGAGAGAACATCATCATCTGCATATCTGCTTTCTGGAATGATCTGACAACCCAAAGTAGCAGTTCATGTCCTCCTGTTTACAGAGATTTTTTTCTCCGAGGTCAACATTCTCTCTGGTAATTTGTTTCCATCAGTGCCCTATTGTTTACTGCCTAGGAAAGTGTCTGTGGCAAACCCGTGCTGCTTCATTAAAATCCAGGGAGCATTAGTCAGGAAAGGGCACAACCAATAAGCAAAATTATTGGAAATATGTTAAGCTCTCCCAAATGCCTAATAATATTTCTGATTGTGACTTCTGCATTGCAAGTATTACAGCGGTTTCTCATGAAACAAGTTCATACATCTTAAGGCATACCTTATTCTAGTTCACTGCAGATACCTCCTAAAGCTCCTAAGAGACAAAGAAATTAGATTACCTGAACATTTTTTGAAAGATACTCTGGGTGCCTGAAAGGGCCTTTTCCTTCTTCCATTTACTATTCTGGTACCAGATTCTTGGCATAATGCTCTCTGTGAATACAGATAAATTGCAGATTGAACAGAAGCAAGCAAGAGTGCAGGCAGGGACCACCTAGCAACTTCTGTTCCCAGGACAGATCTTCAGCAGTGACTCTGGAGGTGACTGCTCTTTCTTCTTGAAGATTCCAGTGACCTTCAGAATTTGCTGGAACTTCATAAAACATTAACTACAAGCACATATGTGAGATCTTGAACCCATCTGCAGAAGCAGATGATGGTTGCTCACAGAATCGGTCCTTTATAGACATCCACAAATATCACCTAAAGCATACACTATCCTGGAGCAAGGGAAGAGCAGTAACCACTTTTGTTATTTACTTTGGACTTTTTTATTGTCATGTTTTCTTTGAGGAGTGTGAAACACAAACATGCAATAATCTTTATGTGGGCCAGCAGAGCAGTAGCCTTGCTGGAACTCAGAAAAAATGATCTGGAATCACACCTTTGAAAAAGACTCTTTGATCATACACAAGCAAACAAATAACTATTCCATTTCCTTTCTGAAGCTGATGAGAAAAACCCATGCTTACATCCTCAGGGACCTTCTTAACTAAAAATAGAAGAGCTGTTAGCAGCAACATCACTGCATGGTGAGTGTAATTTATTTAGCCACTGGATGTGTAAGGATTTTCTCTGATTCAAAGAAATGCTCATGACATAACTTACAGATATTTTTTTAAATACTGGTGCCAATGCTCTCGAAAAATTATAAAGTATTGCTGCCTACAGCATAGCATTTACCCTGGCCATAGGTGAAATCTCTTTAACTGTCTGAAGGTGATTAGGGGAAATAAAAAATCAAGAGCAGCACAGCTGATAAACTCAAAGATCATGGAAACTAGAGTCAAGTAAATTCAGTAGAGTTCTACAATGTACGCACTGCTGTGCTTGCAGTGCACCTACCCTAAATATCTCCCACTATGATCAGTATCGTACAGGCTCTCTACTGTGACCCGTGCATTTCCTGACCATGCAGAAGTATCTACTGAGTCTAGTAGAGTTATATCAGCCCATCAGTATACCTCACCTACCTGGGGTCTATCTGAGCTGCACTCAGAGCCATGTCCACAGCATAGGCATTACTTTCAACCAGTCCAGCAAACACCCAGGGCAGGCTTAAATTGTTAGGAGACAAAAATATACACAAGTGACTCAGAGATACTCTGCCTTCTTCTCTGGAGTCCCTCTTCTCCTACCTTATTCCCTCAGAGGATGTCTTGTCTCATCCAACATCAAAAGTAGAAGTACAGCAAAGTTTGATGTACTACTGATTTCACTGAAGGTATACAGGATGAGATTTTCCCTTTGTCCTAAGTTAAAACTCAAAGGCTAGATTGCCCCAGCAACTTGGCAAGTCAGAAACAATTACCTCAGTACTAGTGCAATTACACCTGAGTGAAACAAGAGCTCAAGAGCCAAGAATGAAATCTCTGTTTCAGGGAACAGCCTTCAGCAGAGTCATTCTGCACAGAAAATTACCCAGTGGTCCCAGTGGCCATGGAAACTGGAAACTGCATTTTTGCCTTATTGCATAGAGGGACTCAATATCATAGGTCTGAATTTTCAAAATAAGCAAAACTCTGATTTCTTAAATTCACATGAAGTAACCAAGGTGAGAGCTCTCTGTGAGAAAATACTCAGGCACATCTTGAGTTCATAAGAAGCATAAAATAAAGTGAAGTTGTTTGACCAGTTGGGGAATAAAAACTCAAAGAATACATTGTCTTTTCAGGGTGTGTAAAAAGACATTTTTCTCAGGTTCCAGAGCTAAATACAACAAATAGGACTCTTTAGTTCAGTCTTTAACAGCACTTCTGGGTATGATGAAATCATAGTACCTATAATTTGGGGAAGAAAGCTTTTGTCATCGTCCAGGTATTATAAAATCATATTTCTTAAAATTCTAGTTGAATGTCAGACATTTGAAAACTTGAATAAAATTACGTGAGTGCACTTTAGACTATTGTCCATTCAAAAGCTCAGTTACAAACAGAAATGCTGCATCAAAATTGACTTGATGTCTTCTATTCTAAAGCTGGTTTTAATGTAATAAACCATAACAGCATTAACGCATTTTACAGTGTTGAGAATCATAGTGATAAATTGTACTGAGAAGGGTTAATCTGGAATGGTAGAAAAATCCTGGACTTTTACAAGGAAAAAACAATCAATATCATCATGTATTTTACAAAAATACATGATAACTCCAAATATGAAAGTAGGAATTTCCATAAACTGCTTCCTCTTTTTAAGGTAGAAGAATGATTAAAGACAGTACTTGCAGCATTCCCAAAATGGAGATTCACATTTCTCCAAAGAAAGTCAACAGGGAGATGGGAAGGACACAAGGATATGCAGAATGAAAATATTTCATTATTTATGACGTATCCTGCAATGGCAGCAAATAAAGCCTGTATTTCCAAGCATAAATATGTTTCTTCAACA
The DNA here is from genome assembly GCA_024733675.1 of Psilopsiagon aymara. NCBI lineage: Eukaryota > Metazoa > Chordata > Aves > Psittaciformes > Psittacidae > Psilopsiagon > Psilopsiagon aymara. The sequence continues at coordinate 45,295 of JANRGW010031991.1, read as the reverse complement.
CTGTAATTAAGGTAGCCTTGAGCTCACACAAAAGCTTTAAAACAGTAAGGTTTCACTCTTTCAAAAGATATTTAAATTTAAAATTAACACATATTTCAGTCCTACTAAAATTCATGTCTTTTAAACATACACTTAAATACACACATCAGTAGTTTCCTGATTTGACTGGGTTTAAATACTTATTTTTCTGAAGTATATAAGGCACCAAAGGAAAAGTGCTTGTACAGATTGTTTTGTGCATATCCAGTTCCAGCCCAAACCTTTGAATAATCCTGTAAATGCTTCTTAGGGATCATATTTTATTTATATCAGTCACTTCATTAACCCGAAGATAACCTCTACATTCTGCAAAGTGAATGACCTACCTGTAAGCTGAAGACTAATATTTATATTCCCTTCAGTGACTCGCAGGAAAAAGTAATCATTCTCTCTTACAATGGCTTCATTTCTTTCTTTGACTCAGAGCTTCAAGATGGGCCTCTGCATCAACCATTCATTGCAGGTACTCCTCAGGTTCAAGGATAGTTCTGTAGAAATCTCTGAATTAATTATAAAAAGTAACCATCCTCTCTTACAATGGCCTCATTTTTTTTGACTCATAACTTCAAGATGGGGCTCTGCATCAACCATTCATTTTAGGTACTCCTCAGGTTCAAGGATGGTTCTGTAGAAGTCTCTGAATTAACTTTTCTGAAAGATATTTCTTGCAGTTAAGAAAAGCTAATGAAAAATGCTCACAATTACAGTGGAAAGATCAGAATATGGACTTGACACAGAGCAGCAGAACAAAGGGTAGAATTGTCTGTAGGACCATCAGTTTTGTTCAGCAGAACTGGAGGTTGTTACGGCTATTTGAGATAGGTGAAATATTTGTTTAATATTAGGATTACAACCCTGACATCCATAATGTGATAAAACTCCAGCAGAGACCCTCATTACTTCATTAGCTTGTTGGTTACAAACACCCTGGACACAACATGTGAAGTACCCTAAAGCAGAAGAAAGTGTTATTGTAAGAATCAGCCTTAAAGAAACATGCATAGAATTCCCATTCACAATGCACACATGCAAAGTCCATTTATAAGCTGTACTGAAGAAAGAAATTGCATTTGGAAAAAAATTCAAATGGCAGGTTCTGGGTCCTGTTACTGAAAGCTCTTTAAAAATCAAAACACACTGATAAATTTTGCAATTTATTTCAGTCAAGGACTAAAATTATTAGATCTCTGCTGTCTGGGGAAACTTGAATATTCATCAATATTGCTGAGTTAAAACACTGACATTTTTCCCCCAAGTTCAAAGAAACTGGAGAGCGATACCAGCTCTACGTTCACATCAGACCATGAGGATAAGCCAAAAGTAGCTGTTATGTCTGTATGCAAAGCAAAGAGAGAATTAAAGAAGAAAATCTTCCATTTCACTAAGATTTTATGAGAATATGAAGAACAATAAAATCTTTATCTCAGGCACCTTATGCAACATCATTCTCCCAACAGCATTCTTCTCTTTGATTGGTTTTACAATACTCTCATTCAAGAAACCATTTTTTTCAAAGTGCTAAATTTCCAGGGTTGTATCCATGTCTCACTGATCTTTAAAAAAACAATAATTCTGGGATTAGATTATCAGGTTATCGATGTTTTTTGGTACTTCAGGATGGTGCATAAATTAAAAAACATGTCTTTTAAAAACATATCAGCATTTAGTAAAAAATAATATAACTGAAATACAATCAACTTTGATCTTAATTTTAAAAAGGTGGGAAATTCCCAAATCCTGAACTTTCAAGAAGTTTCCATATGGCAAAAAGTCAGGTTTTCATTTCCTAGCTTATTCCCCATATTGTGCAAACATCACCTCACTGTGTCTGAAAACCAGCTCAGCAGCGAGCATCATCGTGCTTGCCTGCATTTACCAACTATTCAGCTACTTACAGAATGGATGGCACTGCAAACCCTTTGTGAAAAACAGTATAAATTTATGGACATATAAGAAAACTTTAGATTTCTCTATTAAAAAATTATCTTATTCCTTCTTTTGCATTGATTTTTCAGTTTTCCCTAGGAAACCTAGAGCTTGTAGGAGAATGCTGTTTGTTTCTTTGGAAAGTATAAATATAATTGAAATATGTTTCCCAAAAAACTTTTTGCTTGAAGGACAATATCCTGACATTTCTTCATTTCCTGGATTCTCCATCACCTACTCCAGTGGCAATGATTAACATCAGCCACATCCTGGCATAAGCAACAGGGGTGTCAGATCTGAGTGGTAGAGGATGCTCTGAGGAAGATTTCACTATTAGCTGTTGAATTCAGAAGAGGTGTTTTATTTCTTCTCTCTTGGAAACCTGCCTTTTTTGGCCCTTTTGCTTTCATAAAGCATGAAGGACTATTCCTAAACTGTCCTTCCAATTTCTGAAGAAGGTAATTGCTTCTTTTTTGAGGAATTGTTTAAGTTCAAAGGTAAATTACTATGGAAATGGTACCTTCAAGTGCTATTCTTCTGCTGCCAGCCTAGAAGAGTCTCTACAGAATTTATTAAAGAATCATAAAAGTTAACTCATTCAAGACAGAATGCAGAAGTTTTGAAAGGAGATGGTAGATATTTATTCCTTCTTTAAAAAAACAAACTTGTTATTTAAAAACGTACTTGTTATTTACCACAAGCAATAAAAAGCCCATGTTGGACTCAGATATAGCAGGTTAGCCCAAAGATTAAGCTTTCCACTTGTCGTGGTTTAAGCCATAAATCAGCCACGCAGTTTTGTTCACTCACTTCCCCCTTTTTCTTCCCTCTGTTCCTGG
>JANRGW010031991.1:29150-42391 GCA_024733675.1 Psilopsiagon aymara | reverse complement strand
GCCACAAGTGAAAAACACAGTGCTGCACCAACTACTAAGAAGGAGAAAAATGACTGCTACTGCTGAACCCATGACACCACTATTCCAATTTTTCAGCTACAAAAACTTCAATGTAGAGAGCAGAGATGTGGAATCCCACCTATTCTCAGTGACCTACATGATGGTGGTGCTGTTCCCAGCATTCATTCTACCATTCTACTACTAAATGAGCATTAGGCAACGCAGCCAGGCTGAGGGAGGGAGCCAAATGAGAGCACAGCCCACTTTGACTGGGAAATCAGTGGAAATGAGCACAACCCCTAGCTGTAAAAGCTCTATGGGCTCTGAGGATCATTCCTTATGCCAACCACAGCCTTGGCTTTTACTGAAACTTGTTGGACCAGCTTCATTTCACTGCAGCATTCCTACAGGCTCACCAGAGCCCTCTGACATGCACCCTGGAGAGATTACAAATGACAGACTTCAGCAAGCAGGTTTATGTGAGTGATGAGCAGCCTGGCAATGGGTACTTATTATTCAGTCAACTAGCCTGACCAAGCCAAAGTGCTCTTCTCTGTCTCTCGGTATTCTACTTACTGCACTGAGTTTCATGGAAAAAAGGGGTTTTGGCTTTGTTTTTTGTCAAAATAATCTGTATATATACCAGTCCTTGTTGCTGCGCTGATACCCATGGACCTAGGGTAGATTGGCCACAGGGACCATAGCATTCTGAGCTGTAAAGGGAAGGGTGGGAAGCTTCTAGGCCTGCATCCACTCCTGCAGTGCCGGAGGCAGCTGACGTTTCTATCCTTGGAAAGGTCAAATGCCTCGTAACAGGAACATTATAAACTCAGCACCGTACTCTGAAGATCTCAGACTCAGCCCCATAACTCACACCACAAACACCGCGGTATGAATATAGAGCTGCTGTCCTAAGGGAGACACTGCCAACACAAAAAAGTCAAGTGGTTTTACTCATTCTTTTCCTGTCATTGCAAGGACGAAATCCCACACAAAAATTTAAGTTATTCCTTTGACAAAGGCAATAACCAGAATAGAAAAATAGCAGGAAAAATAAATCCGACCTTCTCACATTTGTGACACACTGACAAGAATACAAAATGGCAAGAAGTCCTATTTTTAAAAGCCATCATCCTGCTGCTGTCGGACTGCACTTATGTCAGCAGTAACCAACAGCAGAAACTTGCTTCCGCAATATTTACTTGCAGCAAAAAGCTGGGCTACCACCTAATATCACCACAGCTGCCTGTGCCTCCCTCTCAAGGTCTCTCCTAGGGAGAATGAAGTTTGTGTTTTAAAGAAATCCAGTTTTCATTTTGTAGCTATGTGCTTAAAATTAGCCACAGCTGTTTCTGCTGAGGACCCCAGATCTGTAAAGAATCGAAACAGAGAAAGGCAGAACCAAAATTGTTATCATAACATATTTAGTTATCCTTAACAGATCAGATTAATATTAATAGTACCCAATTACCTAGATGAAAAAAAAAAAAAAAAAAAAAACGACAAAACCAAACTTCTTTGAAAGTTTGTTTAAACTACCCCTAAATTCCCACAAACTTGGGGGGGGGGGACGGACACCAGGGAGAATCCCATAGCAAGCTGACAAGAAGGTTGTATTAGCTGAAGAAAGTTCCTAACCAGTCGATTAAAATATATTTATGCTATTAAAAAGGTATTCACTAAATGGATATGGTGCATACATGACCTTCTGTTGGCAAATATCTCCTAAGGACAAAAATAGGTTATGACTTAAAAAATAAAATGCACCAGATTAGAAGTCATGTAATACACCCGGACCAAGACTAAGTTAGTAAGTCATAGTATGTCACACTTCACTACTTTCTTTATGCTACTGTGCTTATGCACCAGCTATGTAACGTGACTATCCATGTTTTATCTACAATCTTCTGACAGAGTATATGGGAAATACTGCAAAAATTATGGCCAGCATTAGCTAGATGTCGTGCTGGAACAATGAGGTTTCTTTACATAAGCACCAAAACTTCTCCTGGTTGCTTTTTTGGCTGAATTAAACCAGCAAAAGAGGGGTGACAGAGTGATCTCAGTCTCAGCATAGGAGCCAGCTATTCACTTACTATGTTCTCTATGGTAGGAGCACTTGTGGGTGAAAGCACTGGACTCATACCAAGAAAGATGAGATTTTGATCAGTCCAGCAGGGAAAGGATGAGGAGAGCCCACAGAAAGTCTCTTAAACCACTGCATTTAGGGCAATGACAGCATTCACCTGGGGTGTTGAGTACAGCCCAAAGAAATAAATGAGGAACAGACCAGGAACAAGAGAGCAGATCAATAAAGACATAACAGCACAGTTGCCTCAATCAAGCCATTTTAGCAGTTGAACAGAACAGGCAGTGAAAGTGTATAAAAGGCCCTAACAACCAGGAAAACTGCAACAATCCCAGTATTGAATCCCAGTCTGCCTGGAAAGAATGATCTGGGGAGGGAACAAGTGGGCACAGTTGCTAGCTGGATTTCCTGTACTTTGGAGTGAGAAACTGCAAAAAGAAAGAAGAAAGCATTTAAAAACTCACAGGAGAAATCTGCATTAAGACTGGTCACATTTCCAGCTGCTCTTTCCTCTTGCATTAAGAAGCACTCAATGACCAAACAGCATCCTGTTGAGATGCTTCAAACTAGAAAGAATATGTCTGAGAACACCTCCTTACTCTGAATTTGGGATTTTTCATAGATCTTTATCAGCTTTTTTATCAGAGACAAGCACAAATGTAACTAAGCTGGAGACCTGATGGACATTGGTGTGGTAACGTGCCGCTGAAGGAAATTCATGGTTCTCATTTCTACCTCTTCAGCAGCTGAATCCACAACTTACATTTCAAGGCTGCAGATGCTCAGATCTAATAACTTCCCTAGTGTCTCACTAACAATTGACCATTTTCTGTACTTTTATCTAGCAAGGTATATTCTTTTCAAGAAGTAAAAAATCCTTCGTTGACACAAGGGAGTTATGCAATCAATTAAAAGCAAGTCGATTAACCCTAAAATGGTGACTTCTTTTACAATTGCTCTTCTGGTTACTCCAGACTGGAGTACAATGGCTTTACTAGCTGTTGCAAGTAAGATCTTGCCTAATGGAGAGGAGGATATGTAAACATCTGCCAGAAAAAAATGACAATCAATTCTCCATAAAACTCCCTTTTATCAATATTTTAATCTGTGTCTAGCCTGCAGCCCTTTATTCTATAAAATCTTCATTAACTTTTAGTACCAAAATTATTGTTCAAAGTCTAAAGTAAAACATGAACTGGGCATATAAGATGATTGCAAGCTTTTACACGTTCCATGCTGCAGCAAGCATAAAAGGAATGTGTTGTCTGTTTCTCCTCTTCCCTGGGGGACCTACTGCTCCAAAGAACCTCACCATCTGTTGAAAATACCTTATTTCTTACCCTTTTATTTGCCTGTAACTCTAAAACCAAAAGCAAAACACAGCCAGAGTTCAAACAGCCCAAACTCCCATGCAGCACTTCTGATTACTATTGCATCTTCATTAGCAGAACCTGAGAACAGTTTCACCATAGCAGAATTGTTAAATTCATGAGAGCTCAGCGGAGATCTGAGCAGCAGAGAACTGGCACCTGTCTCATATGGCACAGTTCTACATGCCATCCGTGTAAGGCTTGTTAATAGGCAGTCTCTTAAAATCTAAGAATAAGCAAGTACATTGCCCTTGTCTTCTCAGAGGGAGTGTGACCGTTCTGCTTGTTACCATTCTCCAGTAATGGAAAACACCATCTATCAGAAAGAATAGCTCCAAACAGCAAAGTAGGCAGGTAACAGGGAGTTGCAAATCCAACTTAACAGCATTGAGAGTCATGCAACACTCCAGCATCTACTTGCAACAAATCCCACAAGGATACTTGTAAATAGTCAATTTTAGTAGGAGTGATACAATAGTCAAGTTGGATTTGCACAAATCATTGTTAAATAGGGTAGCAATAAAAGAAGAATGGACACTGCTTCCACCTGACCCTGCGGTAATTGAGCTCATTTTATCAGGATAATTATTACCTGGGTGTACCCAGCCCTGTAAAGACAGTTCTTTTCATGCATTAGTGAATGATGGTTTATCACATTATCACTGATGGAAATGATATTTGGAAACACATCTCTGCACCCATCTGTGCGAGCTACATTTCCGATGCAGTTCTTGCACTCTGTTCTGTACTTGATTGCCTGAGCAGCCTGCTGACAAGCTGAGCTCACTCTCCACATTTAAATTAACAATTTTGGGTATCATTAACCAGAAATATCTTCATTTCTTCTTGATCTTTGGCTTCTTACTACAGAAAAATGCAATATTAAAGTGCCAGCCAGAGGGCTGGTTTTGTTAATCGATTATTCAGTGTATTTTTCTATTCCAAAATACAAGTCCTTAAAAGCTCTCCTACTCCACTGGCTATTGAATGCTATGGATGTTTCTTACCTCACCTACTTTTCCCTGTCCCATTCTGTAAGAGACCACCCCGTCAGGAAAAAATCATCAGGTCTTTGGACAAAGAGAAACAATGACTTCTGCTTGATTAACTGCATGTCTTAGTGCTATCAGCTGCTTTACGGGAGAGAAGCACAAGACAGGCATCAGGGAATCAAAATCAGCCACAGCCAGACAAACCTCTGCAGCAGCACCTTGAGGTTTGAATAAACCATTGCACACTCTCAGGGAATTTTCCTGCAATAATAAAAATAATTCTTGTGGCTTTCAAAGAAAATTGGTAGATTGACAGTAAAGACAAAAGAAAAAAAAATCCTATGGCATCGTTTTTCATATTATTTGAAGAGGTTAAGATGGGTAAGACACAGATTTTTTGCAATCTAAATGTGAGAATCTGCTATTAAGAAGTATTTAAGTAACTGCAAGTATTAAAATGAATGACACTAAAATTGGCAATATCCAGGTGCAACTGCACAGAAGAGCATCCACTGGAGTGCAAACTCTCAGCTGCCTGAAACCTGAAAGAATCCCACCCAGCTTTTCACTGATAACACAGTAAGTGCTTCTTAAGTAAGCATGAAGTCTAAGCCAATGCTAATCTGCTAAATGGTTGTTGAATGCTTGAAAGTGAGCTACCCACCTCACCAGGAAGATGTTTCAAAGTCCTAGAGAGCAGCACAATCATGGGGAACCGTGGTTCAACAGCAGTTGTTGAACAGGTAAAGGCAAAACCCCAAGTTCCCTTAAACCAGAGCCACTGCAACAACAAAACACTCATCACCTGTTTCATCATCAACGATGTGGTCATATGTCTGCTCCAGTGAGTTCAGAGGAGGCCACAGAGACACCCCCGGGGCTAGAGTACCTGTTCTATGGGGACAGGCTGAGAGAGCTGGGCTTGTTCAGTCTGGAAAAGAGGATTCTCCAGGGACAGCTTAGAGAAGCTTCCAGTCCCAAAGGGGCTATAAGAAACCTGGAGAGGGGCTTTGGACAAGGGCCTGTAGGGACAGAAAAAGGAGAATGGCTTTAAGCTGACAGAGGGGAGACTGAGATTACATTAGACACTAGGAAGAAGTTGTTCCCTGTGAGGGTGGTCAGGCAGTGGCACATGATGCCCAGAGAAGCTGTGGCTGCCAAAACCCTGACAATGTTTGATGCTAGGAAGGACAGGACTCGGAGCAATCTGGTCTAGTGGAAGATGCCCCTGCCTGTCGGTGCTAGATGTGCTTTAAGTTCTCTTCCAACCCAAACCGTTCTATGATTCTGTGAGTCAGCTGACGAAGTGCTCAGTTGGCATGAGGTTTATAAGTTTTGCTGGAGCAGAGATACAGTGGAGACTGTTGGCCAAGTGACATAAGGCTTTTGCTTTTAAATCAGCAGTATTGTTGAAATCACTAATAAATGCAAGTTATTTTTTCCAACAGTATTCATCGGTCAGCTCTATCACATCAAATTTGTTGTATCTGTTAGAAGTCTCAGAAGAGGAAGCTGGACCAATGAAGTCCTATAAAGCTAATCAGGACTTCACAGAAACACTCAAAGCTTGAAGTCTATGCCAAACTGCCAACTTGGTATGCCCCCATCTGAAATTAAAATGCTTGCACTAACTCAGGCAAAAAAAGCGTCTCCGAATAAACATCACCGTGGCTAACAAGAGCATGGAGTGAACTGCAAAACAACTGAACTCCTCATGTGTCAAGTATAAGCTGACTAATTGCTGTAACTCTGATCAGCTGCTCCCTTGCTCTTGAGAGCATTTAGCATGAGTGTAGAAGATAGACAAGCTTGATATTTCAGTAACTATTGAAGCCGTCTGTTTAGCAGCCTGGGTGAGGTTGTGAGCCCAGAAGAGGCTTGTTTCAAATAATTATCACAACCTCTTCCCCCTCTTACTACTGGTACAGAGAAAGGTTACCGCAAACAAGAAAGCTGTCCAGTCTTGGGCACTTCTCAGCAACGTCTATTCCTCATGCCTCTTGAGGAGGTACGTATAGCTGGATATAGTAACTTCTGCAGCAACCGCTTTCCAGAGATTAGGACTTTCAGACTTCTTTTTCTCATGAACTAAAAAATCTACACCTGTAAGTAGTACTTACCCACCCAGCCCTGTTGCATGCTATTTGACAGGAGCACATCAAACTTAATGTTTGGGAAATTCATATATATAATGAAGTTCCCAAGTTAAATATATTCATCATCTGAAGCCCAGCCTCCAGGCCTTTTTCTGAGATGCTCAGCTCCAGCCACTTCACATGCAGGAGGAAGCAATAGGTCTCACTGCCCAAGTAGATTAACTCTCCAGAGCTTTTCTAATTAGAGATACCAGCTCCATGCCAAGGAAATGTGCTTGCTGCAGCTTAATTTAGCTCTGCAGTCCTGACAAACCAGTCACTTTTCTTCTTATGATCTTGTGCAGTTGGAAGACACACTTTTTCTGAATAATCTATGCTCAGAGATACTACTGTTCATGAGGGAGGCTATTTACATGATTTAAAACAGATTTATAAATTGGTCACTTAAAAATAACAGATAATTTGCTCCTGTAAATCACAGAAGCAGAGAAAAACTGAGCTTGGCAGGAGGGTCCCACTACAACCCTGCTCACGGTGAGCCAACTTCATCAGCTCAAGGTCCGTGGCTGGTTAAGCTTCAAGTATCTCCAAGGCAGAGGATGCACCTCCTCTCTTGGCTCCTGTGGCAATGTCTGACCACCCTCACAGTGAGAATGTTTTTCCCATCTAAACAGAATTCCACTTGCTGAAATTGCCCACAGCTCCTTGCCTTTACTGTGCAACTCTGAAGAGAGTCCAGCTCCAGACCCTGTAATTTCATATTAGATTGCACCACATTTATAATTATTTAAATTGCTATTTGATGCTTTCTGCATTTTAAACTTTCAAAAACCAAGTCTTATTTTGCTGTGAAAGTCACTGGGTAGGATGGGAAGAGGTGCTTTTTCTTCATGAATAGCTCCTGTGGATGAGCATCTCTTCTACAGAGCAATGTGGTGAATTAAGATCCTCAGCCAAAAACAGCCCCAACAAAAACTTCTGTTAGTCAAGGGAATTAATATTTTGTTGCTTACCTTTCCTTTCCACTTTACTTATGGGGTGTTTTATAGTGCAGCTCTTCCTGGGAAGCTCAGCTCACGTCAGCACAAAGTCTCGGCAGCAATACAGTGCACCAGCCAGTGATGAGGATCAACATGTTTTTCTAACTCTTTGAGCTTTTTGCCTTGTACTGGGGCAGAATTCACAGTTCAAGTTTCTATTCTTGCAATTTGTCTCAACACAACTTTTATGCCTGAGGACCTTTGTCATCAGTTACCATGTGAAAGCAAGATGAAATGCTGTTGTTCTTCCTCACTTAAAGAAGGAGAATACATTTTTGCTTCCCTATATTCTACCTCGCACAATGTCACACAGCCTCATATCCTGCTGCTATCCACCCACCTGGGAGCACTAGGATCCTGCGTACTCAGTCCCAGGCTGCAGAGGGTTTTCTTTCCTCCCCCACCATTAGTTTGCAGCAGATGCTGACATGAACCATAATCTCCACCAAAATGTAAGATTTTATGTAGCACAGCTCAAGTAAATCCTTCCCAGTTATTATTTATACCTGAGACTTCTGCTCAGCTGCAGCCCATTGGATTTGTCAGTCTCAGTCCTCCTCCTGATGGGAAGAGATATAATGGCTCAGCACCAAGGGAAGGAAGGAGAGGAGGAACTGGGGACTAGATTTGACCTGGCTATCCCACCTTCCTCCCAGATAGTTTTTCCAGGTCGACAGCCAAAACTGGAGCCAAAAAAGCCAAAGAGGAGCATTTTCTTCCTGCCATAAATAGTGGCATGTGAACAACAAACCAAGGCACTTCTTCCCTGCCCAAAATCTGCTCCATATAAAGGTGGGCAGGAAAAATCAAAGAAAAGAGATTTTTTTTTTTTTGTTGGGGAGAGTTTGGAGGGAGTGAGGGAAAGAAGAAAACATTTTTCTGTGTGCTGTTGTATCTTCTGAAGGAGGGCAGGATCTGTCTGCAATGTAAAAATAAGACTATCGTGAAACATGGCAAAAATGGTCTTCCAGCTTTTTTATCTAGATTGTTTTTCAGCATAGAGTGTGGCCTGGCTTGTTCTTGTCTATCCATGCACATGAGTGCCTCTTTAGAAAAGAACAGAATACCCCTGTCAGCAGCTGGAGTACCAGCACCAGCTCAGAGCTCCCTGGTGTGCAGCATGGAGATAGCAGCAAGTAAACAGATGCATGAGCAAACAGCATCTTGCAGTGGAGGGCTGAAGAGACAGAAGATGATGGTTACAGGTCTACTGGCTCCTCAAAGGAGCAAAACAACAGCAGGACAAAGCCAACACTTCAGTGCTGTGGAGGAGCCCAGCAAAGAGACTAAATTTCCTTCTCTCTAACGGCTTCTCTCCATGTGTTGTGTGCCTCACTACTCAGAATTGAAATCAAGAGCTGGGACTTGCACTGCCCACCCTTCTCCATGGCCCCACAGGTCGGTGTGTCACCACACATCACAGAAATGAGACAAAAAATGAAGACAAATAAAAGGTCAATGCAATACAGAGGCAATACAGAGGAATTAATAGACTTTTCTGTGCTGTTTCCCTTGGAAGAGGTTGAAGGCTCAGCCTTTTTTCTCAACATAGTGCTGCAACTTTTAGTAGGTTTTAAAAGCAAAAATACCACAGGGATATTTGTGTTTCCTTTTCTGATTTTTCTCCTTCCCCATACTGTTCTGGGGAAAAGTAGCTAGAGGAGTTTCAGCTATTGCCAGCCAATGTATTAAAACCATACAATTTTGGGTAGCCCCAATGCATTATATGTAGACAAAACAAGTACAGTTTATAACTAAGCCTTTCACATAAGCAGATCACAGGCAAGGGGGTGAAAAACTGATTGCATACCTAAGCATGCCACCTGCATATCAAAAGTCAATTTGAAGTGGCAAATGCCACAGCCACTGAATCCTGCAAACTACAGAGCGAGGAACAGCTGAGTTGGGCTGAGTAATGGCCCAGATGTGCACATCACACTCTCCTTCCTGAAGGGCGAGCCCAGGGGTCTAATGCCCTATCTTATGGAATGAATACCAAACCTCAGGTGAGATGAAACCAAAACCCTGTTCCAACATCTATTACTACCATCAGCAACTCCATGAAAGTCAATAACTGACTGTCTTTGACATTTCTGTATTATTTAAAGGATCAGCTCTTGATTCTAGCTGTTTGTCACATTGCAGTATATTGCTCTTCTCTAAAATGGATGGTTTGAGGTGAGGAAAACAGCAGACACTTTTTTCTTCTATTTAAGCCTTGACTCCACAGATATCCTTCTCTCACAGACCTTGACACATTGCTCTTAAGTGCAACACACAGGATATTGATCCCGAGAGATCTCCCCGTAGCACAAATTCATCAGCAGTATTAAAGCACACAGTGGCTCTTGTAATTCACTATACAGTACTGCAAAATAATACATCAATCATGAAGTCAGAAGTTTTCACTGCTCACTGGTTTTGTGGAACAGATTAACTGGATGATGAAGAAGATTAATTTATTATGGAATTTGCTAAGACACTAATTGTTTGCAAGAGAAAATGTTTACTAAGATTTAACAGAGAAATGATTCCTATTTATATGTGGTAATGCATTCCTATATCCCTAGAAAGACGTAGGACTATATGGATCTCAGTTCCAAACAGCTGCAGTGAGTGGCTCTGCATTCCAGTGTGAAGCCAGTGCTGTGCGGTATATCAAGCCTTGCTGCTGTGTCCCTCCACTGCAACATGTGATAAGCCCTGCAGCAGCATAAACAGCCCCAAGCTGCTCACGTCGAGTGTGCCTGTTGCTGTGAGGTAGGTACCGACTGATGCTGGTAAAATGTTCTGTGTTCATCCTGAAAACTTCTGCACTGTTCTAGGAAATCCATTAAACTTTTGCCTGGTTCACTGCTGTTGATGTTTTCTCTTACGAGCACCACATGTGTTACTGGGGCTCTGTTGCCACATTCACTCCATTCCCATAACCTCTTCCCAACAGTAACAGATATCCCAGATCTCCAGGCAGGAGCATAGGGTGTCCTGAGGACTCAGCTCGTCCTCCTCTTCTTGACCAAGCACAGAGAATTTATGGTAACATAGATGTCCAGACGGAGCCAGGATACCTGGGGCCTGACCCTGTGCCTGGGTTTCTGACTACAAATTCAACCATCACAGGCCAGTACCATACAGAAAACCATATTAAAGCACCAAGAATGCTGCTCTGAGCCAAAGTGCCTGTCCTCAACACAGCACTGCTGTCTACTGGGTCACAGCATCCTTCACCTTTTTGCGCATTCAGTTACAATCTGTGAAAGACCATAAGCATTCTTTCCTCCTACCTTTCATCTGTCTCTTCTCCAAGGCTGAAACTCCCCTCACATCATCTCATACTATCTGGTATCTGTTTAAAAACCTCAGAATGACAAACAAAATTACCCAAACACAATCATTTTATTGACTCTGAGTGCAAAAAACCCTCAGTCTTTTGAAGCCTGTGTCATTCAAAGTTATGGCTTTTATAGGCAACTGACTAGAACAACACAGACTGCATCAATACTCTGTGCATTACCTGGAGATGTTGCTCTATTCCAAATAACAGGAAATTAACAATTGCAAAAGGCTTGAGTGTTCCCAGGCAGTAAGCATTACAGAAGGCAGCAGAATCAGTGTTATTTACATAGATCTCCTTATTGCAAACTTAGAATGCCACATTGCTGTTACCCAGGAGACCACTTAACCACCCAAACCAAATCATCTAATACACAGGGATGAAAAAAGAACACAAAAAGAGACAGCCTTTCAGATCATTTGCCATTATCCCTTTAAATGGAGCTGCCTTGACGTATGCTGTTCATCGCAGGGGATTGGCATGGTAGCAGAGAGCTCTAAGACAACTGCAGGACTCTAAAACCACTAAACCTGCATCTCTTTTTTTAAGTCTTTCCCTTTTGTTTTCTACTGATGTGTGTATGCCTCTTCCATTCGGGGATTTGGCAGCAAGAAATGCCAGCAGATTGCCTGATTTAAGGCAATGCTGAGAGACCTCCATTTGGAAGATCCCTAGCAGGGGCAGACCAGGGTATTGCTCTGCAAAGCTACCTTGTGCCCTCTATTCTTAAGCAACCAGCTACAGAAATTGCAGCAGCATGTGCTACAGAAATAAAGTCAAACATTCCCTGGGTTGTTTGGACCTTGCCAAAGGGTGAGCAGTTTCTACCTGTGTTTTACCAGGTTAGCTGCAGTGCAGCCAGCGTTTATGCTGCAGCACTGACTATACATGGTATATATATTCAGGGCTGCTGGCCTGGCCAGTGGCTTGCCTCTGCTCAGGCATGACTACAGGCTTGGCTGGATGAAACAGTCTTTGTGCATCTGCAACCAAGGTGGCACTTCAGTTTTAGGCACAGACTGCTTGAATGCAGTGCCCCAGGAGCAGGCGAGGTGCTAGCTCAGCAGCCACTCAGGCTCATTCCACCACTACAACCAAGAGATGTACAGCCCGGCGTGAGGGGAAGCCAGTTATTTGTGCTCTCAAGTGAGGGACATGCTGTGGAGTGAGCCAGGACAGGCACAAACCATCTAAATTAAACCCATCCAGAAGCACTCTCAAAGTCGGAGCCAGTTTGTTTAAAGCTGCTAGTTGTCACCAGCAGGACTGCTATAGTTGAACTCAGAAGTGTATTGCACAGAACTGCTGGGAGCCAGACCTCTGGCCAGATTCTGCTCTCTGAGGACAAACTCTCATTAAATAAACTCCTAAACAAGAAGCTCTGTACTATTTCGTATCAAACACAAGTTGCCCAAGGAGAACCCTGAGTAGTTCATGCCAACTGTTAACACATTCAGTAAGATATAGCAAGATGCATCTGGGAACTGTGCAGAAAGCTCCGTATAAGCCAATACTTCTAAATATATGAGGTATCTGGGAACTAAAGATCAACTTATCTGCATATCATCACCCACCATGGAAAATAAAAAGTCAAATAAACCAGGTATTCTGGTTGTACCAGGACTTTAATATAGACCTAAGCCTGAAGCAGATGTCCATGAGCAGTAGATTTTCAGTCTATGTTTAATACAAAACTAAGGTACTCATATTATTTAAAGCTAGCTAACCAGTAAGTACCACATCATAAATAGCCAAACAGTTTCTATCCTTAATTCAACCCTATTCAATACATTGCTCAATTATCTGGGAAACATACAAAGCCATTACAGACAAGTTTGTGCGTGGTAGAATTTGGTGCCAGGAACAGCATTTATGACAGGAACAGATCTGGAAAGCAGGGTGATATCAGTTTATTTGAGCAAAGTACCCTGAATAGCTGCAAACAGCACATTGCCTGTCTAAGAACCAAGCACAGAGGACATGCTAATAACACGGATGACAGCATTTTGGCATCAGCAACTGAGAAAATTAAATGGGGTGGGACTTGTACAGAAACAGACACATTTTAACTCCTCACTGTGATACTAAGAGGGGAGAAGAAATCCAGTGCTACATAAATAGGAGATTGTTGTGGTTTAAGACCAGACGGTAACTCAGAATCATGTAGCCTCTCTCTCACTCTCCCCATTCTTAGCCCCCACTCCCGGAGGGATGGGGAGGAGAATCTAAAGAAAGGAACTCCTATGGGTTGAGATAAGAACAGTCCAGTAACTAAGGTATAACACAAACCACTGCTGCTACCACCAGTAATAATAATGAT
>JANRGW010031991.1:0-27670 GCA_024733675.1 Psilopsiagon aymara | reverse complement strand
GTGCTCCAGTCCCATGATCATCCTCGTGGCCCTCCTCTGGACTTGTTCCAACAGTTGCATGTCCTTTTTATGGTGAGGACACCAGAACTGCACACAGTACTCCAAGTCTCATGAAAGACAAACATGACAAGCCCATGCTCCTTGCTTTGGGAATGCAGCTGTGGAGCTAGCATGCTGCAAACTCCACGCCACCTATGCCATTGACATTGATAGTAACACAGTCCCAGGCAACATTCATCAAAGAGTCATGCACATGAGCATGTGCATGCTTGACCTCAGCTCAGGGTCCCAAAAAAAGCAGCCATATTGCTCATCCAGGGGTCAGTGCCACCCAGGCCTGATCTGCCAGGCAGCTTTAGAGCCTCTCCTCAGAATGACATGGTTTGCCCAACACCCAACCCCATGAAGCCTCAGCAAACTCACCAGCAGGGAGGAGCAGGACAAATTCACTCTCCAGTGCCTGGGTGTCCGGCCTGGGGCTGTCCCACCACACCATGCCAATGGAAAACAGGCAGGTCCTGACGCAGCCCTGGTTTGAAGGCAGAAACACTCATTTCTGCTCATTGGCAAGTTCACTGGGTGGGCACAGTGGACTCATCAAGCCTTTATGTCTTGTTATACACAAATGAACTATCCTCTCCAGCCGCAGGCCTGTTGTGCTTTCCAGAATACACCAACACATGGTTGAATTAAAGAGGAAAAAAATATCAAACCTCCTAGATGATGAAGCAATATTTGACATGTCAGAACAGAAATTTTAATTCAAGTCTGGAATTTGATAGAAAGCTTTGACTAAAAGGAGATAAAGGCTGGCTCTATTCACCTTGGTAGTGGATGTAATTATTATTGCTAGTAATGTAGGTCTGCATCATGAGATCCTTTCCAAGCAAAAACTACTTGTTATGATAAATCATCTTAAAAATACAGTACTGCTAAGTACTTGTGTGAATCATAAAATAGAAGAGTTGTAAAGAGATTAGATTTGAAACAATCTTAAGACAAAAGAACTCAGTCCTCCCTATCTAACCACTGCGAAGACCATCCATACAGTCTCAGAAATCCTATTATCTCTTATTCTTGTCATAAATTCAGCAGTGTTACTTTGATAAATCGTATTCCTTTCTCTCATTATTTTACTAAAAATACAAGTCAGAGTTCTCAGTCAAAGCCCACACCGGTAAATTAGATTTATATATAAAATTGGAATATATACATGTGTATAATGCAAATATATTACAGATAGGATCATGATGTCCCATTACCAAAACAGCACTATCATTTCTATAGTTCTTAAGTAGCTTATTGTGATCTGCGATTCATGTGTTCTCAGCAGCTGCACTTGTCACCCAGAGGTCTGAACCTCCCTCATTTTTCTAGTTAAAACACATTTTATTTTTTTTATCTATGTGAAAAGTGATTCTGGAACAGTTATTCCTGTGCAGTAGCCCTCAATCTGGAATGAAATCCTTCATCATTTTTATTTAGCTTTATCCATATGTTCAAAACTCTAAACATCTCCCTTATTCCAGATAGGAAACCAAAGAACAAACCAATCAGCAACCCTGACTCCAGCCCACAGGGCGCATTAGTCCAAACATCCTAACACTGCACTTGTACTGGGCTCAGCCTAAAGACCTATACGTTCCATTTACACAAGCGTTTGTAAGCCAGGACCTATCTTGTGCTCATCCTGCCCATCAAAATTACCATTGACCTAGCCTTATTCAAGATTTAGAATTCTCTCTCATGTAGCCCACACCTCTGCATGCATGTTGTTTTGCCCAATAAGCCTTTCTTTTCCAAAATGACTGAGAAAGAATGCTGTAATATATAAAAGAACAAAAAATATTGCTCAACAAAAAATAAACTGTAGTGAAACAGATATTTCTAAAACAGCAGCAAATGTCAAGGAGCACTGTGCACCCTCAGCACACCTTTAGTGATGCAATGAGTAATGTGGGCTGGTGCAATCAGACACATTGCTTTCCTGAAATAGTCAAGCAAAAGGAAAAGATGTGGCCCTTTGGTATTTTACATGGGTTATCAGCCTGAGAGGGGAAGAAACTCCCTCTCTCCCCCCACCTGCCAGCCCCACAGACTCAGCAGAGAACCACAGACATGGCTTCACTACAGCATTTTCCACCCACCTCTGCTCCCATTGCTTACCACCACTCCTGAACTGAACTGCTCTCTAAGAAATAACTACTTTTGCAAGTTTTCAGGATAAATCTGTTCAGTGCACGGCCATCAGTGCCGATGCAGCCATAGTGCCAAATGCTGCAGCTGGGAGCAAAGCCAGCAGCAAAGCAGATAAGGGAACCCTGACTTTCCTTGGAAGTGCAGCCCAGGAGCCTCCCTCTTGCACCAGTTAAGTTGCCCTACCTGCAACTCAAACACCACAAGCTTGGCATCACTGAAAAAGCTTCTTAATAGCAAAGTGTACTCACAGGTTAGCTGTACCTTGACATCTTTCCAGGGGAGACTGGTCCAGCCAACAGGAGAGAGGAGTAAGGGCAAAAAAATAGACACCATCACAAGGATATAGGCTCCTCACCATTGTTATAGTTTTCATTACATCTGTAAGTCAAAATGCTGCAATTTTTCATTGTTTTACAGACAAGTGACTGAAGGATATGTGGGAACCCAGATACTTCCTGTATCTGAAGGATTTTGGCACTCAAAGCACACAAACATCCTTCAAAATCCCACTGTGATTTCAGTGACTTACCTCGGGTCAGGAAAGGAGCGTATAGCAGTGCGGGGAATTAATCTTGAGCAGCCCCAAATGCAAATTTTGAACTGGCCATTGTTATTCCCCCACATAACACAGAAGTGGCATCTTCAGGAAGAGCTTCTCTACAAGATTAATTGTGTAAGAATTTACTTTAAATTATCTTGTGCTGGATAAACACAAAAAAGAGTACCCATCTATTTTCATGTGATTAGATTTATTTATGCAATAACCAGAGTGATGAGTGTGCGAGTTCTCAGCCTACAGAGCAACAGGTCTGCAGCTCCTCCAGCTGAGTCAACCACAGACAGGCATCAAGGTGAGGGCTCACAAGTAACTCCCCCTGCCCACTGCATCACCTGTCCATGCACTGGAGGCTAGGATAAATACTTCTGCACCAAACCCTTCCCTGGCAGTGTTCAAGGCCAGGTTGTATGGGGCTTTGAGCAACCTGGTCTAGTGGAAGGTGTTCCTGCCCATGGCAGGGGGCTGGAAATAGATGAGCTTTAAGGTAACTTCCTCTATAAACCAATCTATGAGTCTATGACTGTATGAAACCCAAGACTGCCTCAGCATCACAAGTCACACGCAGGTTCATCTTGCCTTTATTAACTGAGGTTTTGGCAAGACTCAATGCTCAGTTTGGGACAGCAGCAGTGCAGGAGGCAAAGAAAACCCAAGTGGCCCCAGGACACATTGGCAAAAGCAACAGGGGGTTTGTGTGCAAAGTTTCTCATACAGGTGCAGCTTAGAAGACTGCACAAGTGCATCTGATATCCTCACCTGCTCCAGGGAGGTGGTGGATGAGTCATGGCCATAGGTAGGTCAGGCTGCAAGGTGCTGCCACAGAAACACGCTGAGCAGCCCCAAAAGCATCCCTGCAGGAGACAAGCAACCATTCACCTCTCTTTTTAGGGAAGAGCTTTAAAGCCTTTTTGTTTAAAAGGTAAAATAGAAATAAAGTTTAGAATGACATTAACTAAAGCTTCCTAAAATAAAACCTCCATTAAAAAGGGAGGCTGAAAACATGTTTCTAAAGCTGCTGCCTCCTCCACAGCACTTGCACTTATCACATCCTCAGCCCCCTAGAGCCACTGCCTCCCCCTGCTCCAGCCATGGGCTCCTTGCTCCACTTAAAGTAAAGGGAAAGGATTACAGCCAGCAAAGATAGGGCTGCCAGGAGAGCAGGCTCCTACCAACCAAATCACTCTATCAAGTTAATTAGCACATAAATTAAGGAATGTGTTGCATGCAGTAGTACAAGGCAAAACCATGGCTCTCCTTGACAACAGTACAAAAGAAGGGTTATGGGGAAGCACCAGGGACTGAGGGCATGAGTTATCTGTGATCGATGGTGCAGTCTTAATAATCAAAGCAAATGAAAAGTTTTGCCATATTTCCATCCTAACATCTATTTCTTCCTTTATTAATTTTTAAGTTTTCTACTTAAAAAATTGTGAGATATTTTCCAAATATTTCAAAGTTGTGCACCTAAACTATGTTTCAACCACACTATTTCTGGGGCCACACCATAGCTGGGAACCACCATGCAGCTCCTCAACCCCAACAGCACATGCTACCACATGAGGAAAAACTAGTATATCTGCAACCACCCTCCGTCTTGCAGTGCTCCCCTCACACCCAGGCAGGATCTTTGGATGACAGAGCTGAAAACCTATTTCTGCTGTAAAAGCAGCATAGGTTCAAAGGGTGCTCCAGCTCATAACATGAGAAACCCCATCTGGAGCTCTGCCACCCCTGCAACACGCTGACAGAACCCTGAAATTCCTCCTCTCTCTAGTCAGCAGCTCCCTTATGGAGCCTGAGGCTATTTGTGCTGCTCCACCACATATATGGCACACCCAGGCCATCTCTTACTCACCACTCCTTGTTTGCTCCAGGTGAGGAAAGGACAGCTCCTCCAGGTTACTCATATCCTGTGTGAGCAACCCTGTGGTCCTTCCAGTCACACCTCGTGTCTGGCGTGAGGAGTGACATATCCATCACTCTTCTGCCTTCATCTCTATAGGGCAAGCAGCCCACGAGGAAATGGGGTGCAGCAGCCAAAGACAACAGATTTTAAAACAGCCCTGACCAGGGTGAGGCAGCTCTGAAGAAAGAGTGGGTTGACATGAATCCACCATGGACTGTGCTTTTTGGAGTATCTATTTACTTTAAAAACATCAAGCAATGTAGCTGAGGGTTTGAGCTGCACGTCACAGTGTTACCTAAAAGACAGGGTACAGAAGGACAGGGATAGAGAGAGAGGAGGGGTATATAGATGTAGATAGGTAGACTTTCCTTTAATTAACACATCCTTGGTTAATGGGCACCAGAGGTAGGAAAAGTTTTTAAACCATTTGTAATTTTATTCATAGTATCTTCCAATTTACACAAACTCCATCCTCTTCTACCTTGTATTAGCAGTAGCAGGCCTCGAGGGCAGGGATTTACAAAAGGAAAGGATGGAGCAGCAGCCTTACAAAACCATTTCCCAAAGCTCTTGTTAGCCCCAAACAGGCAACAATATTAGGTAAACACAAACAACAAACAAGACACACAGGTTTTGAAAGCTGAACCAGTGTGTATTGACAAAAAATAGCTGTAAACATGATGCTGCCCACGCCAGAGGCACCGAAATTAAAGGGGAGGAGAACTACAGGAAGTGTATACAGTCGCACAGGCGATCATGCCAAGGATAATAGCACAGGAAAGGACCAGTGGGAGCTGGAGGAGGAGGGGGTGAGCCATCCTGACTCCACTCCAGGCAATGCACGTGGGCATCAGGGCAGAACCACAGACTGGGGAAAATGGATATGGGATTGACAAACCCACTGCTGCTCTGGTGGTTGCAGCAAAAAAGCTGCTCACTGGAAACAGCTGAACAACGTGCAACTGGGGATTTGTACAAGGCCATGTCCAAGTGCCCCAGCAAGGGGAAAGGTGCATCTGTGCAGCAGCTCAGTGTTCTCTCCAAGTACCACAGGAAAACTAAATGAGTCACCAGCAGTCAGAGAGAGCTCAATTAGAGCAAGCTCACGAGATATACAGAGAAATATCTCCAGTAAATCTCCCCAACCACCATTCCCAGTGCTGCTGCCTTCAATCAAAAGGAGTCTCACCCCAAGCAAAGGCGACTGACAGAGCTGCTCCACATTTCACAAGTGCTGATATCAATACTCATCCACAGTTCCCTTTGCAGGCAAGGGCCATGTGGGTAGACAAAAATCTTGCTTCACCAGCACATGCTAAGGAAAGGAAACCAGCAGGAAATTGTACAATGTATTCATCACCTTTCATCCCATTTAGGCCAATAAGTTCCACAGTTTAGGGAATCACATACACATGTTACATACGCACCCGGGGCATCCCCAAGTGTCTGCTTGGCCAAAGATTAAGATGCTTGATTTTCTCAGTCTGAAGTCAATGCCATGAATTCAGACCATCAGAAAGATGGCACCAGTGGTATTATGCTTCTACTGGGGATTCTGGTCTTTTAATGCAGCTTAAAAATGCACGTTTGTGCTCCCAGCTCTCCCCTTGCTCTTTTTACTTCCAACTTATTGCAATTTCCCCTTGAGATTTTAGCACATCCCCAAATATCCCTTTCTTACCCTCCCCAAACTGCCTTTATTGGATCCTCCTTTGCATTTGGTACCCCTATATATTCCTCTTCCTGTCTGAAAATAACCAGAAAAATAAACTTGTAGAATGCAATAAATTTGCTTTAAAAGTAAGAAAGTACTGCCCTGGGATAGCTCTGTTTCCTGCAGTATCTCAGTATCTAAATAATGAGCATCTTTACTTATTTTTCTAACTACTTTATTTTCTTGCAAGCTTTTAAAGGACAAGCTGTATGAGACATAGTAACCTGGGAGAAAGAGAGAGCAAACCAGCTCAGATGGGAGAAATATCCAGTACCAGAAAGGCTCAGAAACAGTCTATAAGGACAAGGAATAGGTGGGCAAAGGTTGGAACTGGTTAAAGAGCAGATGAGAAACTGTGACTGTGCTGCAGCTTCCCAAAATACACAGCACATATTTATGAAGCAGCCATTAGGGACCAGCACCTGCTCCAGGAGAAAAGACTATTCCTAATTTCCCAGAGCTCATAAACCCTAAAAAATTCCACAGTGTAATTTCTTTTCTCCCCCTCTCTCCTCTTTCCTTTCCTGCCCATTCATGTAACTAGCATTGGACAAAATTGCAACTAAAGATCCAGGAGCCCAGCTGTGATTGCCAACACTTTGCTCTCCCGGTTCATTTGCAAAAGGCTTTTTGAGACTGCAGAGTGCCATCTAGACGAAAGCAGGAGGATTCGCTGCAAATCAGCCAGCTGGAGGTAATAAATCCTTCAGGGATCCATCGCCTACAAGGCGCTTTGCAGAACAGCTCTTTGCAGACTGCAGATGTTTTGTGGTAATTTTTTGAAGCACTAAAATCCTCATGTGGCTGAATGAGCAATGCTCTCAAATGGCTTGTGGGATGAGACGAGAGCCCTTTTAGTTTAGCATTTGAATATTTATGCATTCTCAAAGAGAAACACTTTAGGTCCTTATTTTTTCCAGGCTTTTTAAGGATTCACCTGGTTCAGACTGAATCTGGACAGTTTTGAGGGTGGGTTTCCAGGCTGATGGACTCACGTGGATGGACACAAGTGGACCTGAATGAATTCCTGCACATAAGTGAATGAATATGCTAATATTAGCCCATGGGAAGGTATCGGTAGGTATAGGCTCTATAAGGTGTTGAAGACAGGCTAAAAATCTTGTCTATACCATGAGTGGGAAAAAAAATCACCCAAGATGTCAGAGCTGTGGTGGGCAGCAGTTGCTGTAGCAAAAGGGAACACTGTCCAAGAGGCTGCTCCCACAAACCTGCCAAGCAGCAGTAAGGAACTGAACAACACATACACCTGTCTTCTCCTGTGCCGAGAAAGCAGCCACACACTTACAAACTATGAATCTTCATTTCTGTATGAAGCAGTAGGAAAATGCAGGAAAATCTCTCCTAATTCATTACATTACCCTCACACCAAGTTATGCATGAGGACATATTCCCGCAGAAAAGCCAGCAGCTCATAGGCCTTCATGAACAACATCAAGATGCAGCAACCTCCTAAACATGCATGTACCAGACCCAAATGTACCAGACCCAAACGTGCCTCTGCTGCCCAGGAAGTTCCTTCTGGTTTAGATGAGCCTAAGAACAAAGTGATGACACAAAGGATATTAAGGAGGATGAAAACCCCAACAACCTGGATACCAACCTCCTGTACCTTGCTGGATCCCCTTGTCCAAGCTCTCTCCCTCACAAGATGACCTGTGGTTTAAGGGGAAAATTTAGCTGAAGGCAGAGTGGGAGAGGCAGAGTGAATGTGAACTGCCTTTCTCCTGGGCATATGTCAAAACCCGACCTGATGAATTTATCATTTAAACTAAGCAGCACTGAAATAGCCAAACAGCTCCTATCAAGAGATCCTATTTAAAAGACATGCTACAGCAGCAGAAAGCCTCCCTCCAGAAGCATGATCATTTCTTTGAGAGTTATAAAATGATACACTAGCACAGCAAAGTAATAAATAATAGAACCTAGTGAATAATGCAAATAAAACATTTTCCCTTCCTATTTTTCATGTTCTAAATATATTTCCTTCCACTGCAGTCAGTTCTATTCTGCTTTGTCTTTCACGAGCCTTCATGCAGAGCAGAGACAAACTGCAAAGGTACTTGGGAGAGAAACGAAAGGGCGGCTGCCACCGCGCCTCATCTCCTTCTTTCTGCCACACTGACAGGACCTGGAAGCCAGGGGTTGGATTTAGACTCCAGCAAGGAGGCTCTTCCAGCCTGTAATTATGCCAAAAGCTTCACGAGAGCTTTACTGTGGGTCAAATTAAGTCTTATTAGATTTGAAAAACAAACAGAACTCGGTTCTTTCCAACACAATAGACTCCTTCTATGCTCAAAGCAAAAGATGAAAACAAAAAAGGATGAAGAAAAAAGTAGAGGCCTGTGCCCAGCACTTGGATTTAGGGCAGGGAGACCTCTACCAGCATCACATTTGGAGACTGTGGGAATGTGGCTGGAGGGACAGGGCCTGACCACAGCGCTCCTCATGCATTGGTGAGGAGCCACTTGGTAACTGCTGCCCAGCACACTGTTGATGCTGCGAAGCAGGAGGGAAATTCTGCTGAGATGGGGGCAGGAGGAGAGGCAGCACACACTGGCTCTCAGGGTGAAGTACTCCACACTTTACAACAGCAGGAGAGACTGCGACAACCTGAGCTTCCTTTAAAGAGGAATGCCACCTTAGGCTCTGTACTGAGTACCTAATGTAGGTGCTAAAAAAGGACACTAAATCGGAGGGTTTTTTTAAAGCCTATGTTACATGGGAAGGAGCAGGCTCCCACCAAGTGCATGTGCACAGCAATTTAACTCCAACCCTTGTGATTCCCCTGTATCCGAAGGTACTCAGACAACAAATGCAGTTCACACTTTTCTTAGGCTCTTGTCTCATACTAAGAGCGTAAGGTAATGAGGGCATGCAGTACATCTGTCCTTTGGCACCGGTCAGGGTGCTGAGCACAGTACAACTGCTGGAGTGCCACTGCCCTCTCCTGTTCAGCAAACACCAGCTTCCCTCCTCCTTCCACAGCATGTCTGCATGCCTGCATAGCCCGGTGGGAATATTCCCAGACATAGCCTGACATCCTGCTACCCACTGGTAAAAAATGTTATCATAAGGTTAAAGGAAACGTGAAAACACCGCTGAACTTACTTGTATCCGTTCCACTGGAGTCCAGAAAAGTTAATGGCTTGCATTGGACCATTTAGGAAGAAATAATCCCCAGGCTATCTCATTCAGTTAACTACAGCAGGGGCAGCTCTTCTTTTCAGAGCACATCTTCAGTGACATTCTGTGGCTGTAACTTGAACTCCAGCTGATGGCAAATACATTTGCAAAGTCACAGAGGAAGGAGACGAAGCCAAAGGGGACTTATTGGCAGGTTTGACGTTGGGGAAGTTTTTGCTGCCATTTTAACTGGACTGTTTTCCAGATTTTCCACACCACCACTTAATTACAACAGCACAGACTCATCCTCATTTTACCACAGTATCAAAGGCAGTGCTGATGATACAACATATTTTCTAACAACTCTCCTTTCAGTTACCCTGAGGATTTCTGAAGAGCTCTGATGAAGTTACCTTCCGGTCTAATATTATCACCCATGCCAAAACAGCTGGAGGAAACAAAAGAACAAGCAGCAAACCTTTTCTCTGGTGCAAGACAGGAAAATTCAAACAACAGGGAACTATGTCTTTCTTCAGAATTAATGCTGCCTGGGATGTGGGCATTTCAGCCACAGTGCTATCACAATGAAGGTTTCCAACTCTAGTGTTTGGAGAGAACTGCTTGAAACTGTAAAACTTACTGGCTAAAAACTAAGACATAAAAAGAACTCAAAGCTCCCCAAGATGAGCTCAGCTGAACAAATGCTCAGACAAATGCACTCCAAATTGAGCAGTGAAGACGCTTCCAGCAAGCAGGATTTTCTTGCTTCTGACCTGCACTTGTACCCATGGTAATGACCATTTCTCTCACATCACCTCTGTGCCATGGTGCTCATACAAACTCAATTTCTCCTGTGATCAGGGCCACCCAAAAGCTAAAGAAGGAGGGGCATGGAACATAAAACTATTGATTAGTCAACTAAAGGAAGAAGTGTAGAGACTGTCTCATCTCTACAGAGAACACATTTAACCAGGCTGAAGACAACCCTAATAAGCTGAAAACATGGACAGCAAGACCCATGCAAGTAAAGCAGCATACGCACATATTCAGCACATTTCAGCTTTAGGAAGTTTGCAGGTAGACTTGTGCACAAAAAAAAAACCCTTCCTGAGAAGCTGCTGGTCTTTGGTGATACCATTGCCACCAGCATCAAGAGATATTGTCCCAGGGAAATCCAGGGGTGGATGGGAACCCTGGCAAAGTCATGCTCTGCTCCTGGGGATGCTGTGCTCCAACTGGAGCAGAACCAGTTTGACCCGTTGAAACCCAGGGCTCAGCTGAGCTGGCAGCTGCAGTTCATTCTGCAAAGTAGCTCTCATGCCATTCTTTCAGTTTCATTCTCCCCATCACCAGCAGCAACCAGCAATGGACAAGCAGCACAGAGCCATTGTTATTACTGAAGGGCAACCTGACATGATGTGTTATTCCTTGTATTTCTCCTGTACTGTTCTCCAAATAGAACTAAGAAGATCAGCCAAAATTTCATACTAAAATATTACCTAGTATGTTGTTAGCAATATATTTATATAGTGTCCCTCACTTAAAAAGTTGTTGTAACTTATATAGTAGCTGAAATTAATTCTGCTTTGTGTTCTGCCTGTCGGAAACAACAAATATAGCAGCTCTGTTATCAGCTGCCAAGTCTCCTGCCCCTATCTTTCTACATGCCTACTTGCTGGCAGCTCCTTCTGGGAGTTGAGACCTGGTTACACACTCCAGCAGGCACTGGAGTACTACAGAGCATGGAGAAGTGAGGCCATACCTGAGCCATGGTCCAGCCAAAGAGCAAGGATGCAAAGGCCAAGGATGGTATTGCCCAGGAGTAATCCACAGCTGCTCATGTGCAGATTTTAACATCTTTGCATTTTTCCTCTGCAATTCAAATCCAAGACAGAAAACTATTTTGTTCCAGTTTGGATGCTCACATAAAAATCATCAGTACATCAAGATTTTCCCAATGACAAATTTTGGGTTTCATCAGTTCTTCATGTAACATATGCTCACACAGATCTAATTAGGACCAGATCTGGAACTTGGGAAATCAGCTGGTTTGTCCAAGAACAAGTTGTAGAGCAATTAAGGAAACAAGGATGATATTACATCAAAATAACCTGAAGTTTAGAAGATGTTAAAGGTGTTCCAATGTAAAATATGAAGGGAAAGACATCCATCCAGGAGCCTACATTGTACCTTGTACGTCGTCAGATCAATCATAGAAAGCATGTCCTTTATATCAAAACCACCAGGTTTGGAGTTTTCTGGCCTAAACCAGCAGCAGCTGAACTGGGAGCTTCCTTGAGCTGATTCATATGCTGTGTACAAATATGGGCATCCCCTATGGGGTACCAGCCAAGGCACAACCCAGGTGAGGATGGAGCCATCCATTTGGGAGGTGACATGGACCATGAAAACAGATATGTAGCTCCTGAATCACCTACCTACCAGCACCATAGGACTCCAGATAGCATCTCAGATAGGGGGAAGATGTCCAACAAGAAGCCTTAAAAGTTCAAGATGCCCTCAGAGCAGCAACAACACATAAGTTCTGCCATGGACTTCCAAAGGCAAGAGAAAAATAGGTTGCCCAAAAGAAAATTCAGGGAAGCACCAACTGAAGGGCTGCTGGCGTGCAGACTCTTCCTCTTTCTTTCAGAGGGAAGAACACTTGTCCAGCTTTATGTAATTCTAAAAACATGAAAGAAAACATCAGTGTAGCAAGTCAGATCAGTAAATACTCATACTAACCAAGATTTACTGATTGTAAGTAAAAAGTAAGGCCCAAAGTCAGTGTAATAACCACATAGCTCTAAATCTGAACTACCACACACAGCATTACAAGCAGCAGCTTTGCTCACTCCAATATTAATTTGCAGGGTTTAAATCAGGCTCCGCTGCTGAGCACATGTTAAGGTTTGATCAGCCCAGATGTTACACCGAAAAAGCAAAAGGTAGCATTTGTATACAGAATCGATTTCTAGGAAATAGGGGAGAAGGGAAAGTTATCTTCATGACTTAAAAATTTTATAAGGCCTCCCACAAGAATATGTAAAACCATTTCAAATGTGATATAGCTTTTAAAATCTGATCCATAGGTCATTGTTTAGCCAGAGTACATTAAAAGCATGTCAGAATATGTGCTGTAACTTGCTGAAATTCATCAGAATCAATGGGGAACTTGGAACCAAATAAAACACCCATCCAGATGAAAACACCTAATTCCTGACAACCCTTCTGTGGTTTGTCTCAGCTCTAAATGCACTACATTATACAGATTGTTTCAACACAGACTGATTTAAGCAGATCTAATGCAAAACATTAGAGGATGTGAGGAAAGGGAAGAATGATGGAAAATGTGAGGTATTGCTGAGTAAGCGTAGAGCGTGAGGATAGCACCAGGAGGGCACAAAGAGGAAGGGATTTGCAGCAGTGAGATGCAGATCCACAGCAAACTGTACTCTCTTAGTTTTACTGCCAGAAACAGTTAAAAAGGCAGTTAAAAAATATGCTTGTTTCTTTATGGCTGTCATATCTCCTGGTCCAAAATCCACATGCGTTTGCAAAGGCCATCCCTTCAACCAGGAAGGTCACAGTTACAGAGAGATGCAAGAACTCCAGCAGGTATTGATCGGGACTGTGAAGCACCTATTTGTCTGTACCGATGGATAGGGAAACAGCCCCAATTGAGACAGCCAGCCAGGACTGTATGTAAATTCATGTAACCAGGAATATGAGCTCCTGGTAAAATACCAGCTGTATTTGGTGAGTTCTTTATCTCATACACCAAGGTAAGCTGAGGGCAAACTTGCATGTCTTCAGTACACAAAGGCAGACTTAAGTTTAATGCAGAAAAGTGAGCAGCCTGTTTGCTGGGCTTTACAAATATGAAGTCTGTGGAAAGTAGTCTGCAAAATGGAATCTCGGTTACAACCGAGCTGGAACTGCAAAAAGATTTCCCTTTTCTTTGCAGTCCTTGATGTGGAGTCAGAACCATTAGTGCGTATTTCAAGCTCTGGATTGACTTCAATCTGAATTGAACACCTGCTCAATAATGAACAGATGAACAATTGAAAACCTGTTCAAACATGTTCCCTAGCTGTGCCCCACAGCCTGAGCAGAAACCATCCTGGCTTTGGCTCATACTTCCTCTAAGTACGTGGAAAAACTCACTGGATCTACAGAAAGGATCCAAAAGCAAAGAAACAAAGCTTTTACTCAAAAGATAAAAGCAGAGAACGCAGACAGGCACAGATGCCTGACCCCAGGGCCACTCAGCAGCACTTTGCCCAGGCAGAACACATGCCATGGGTAAGGTTTGCTGCCCCTGGCCCATGTCTGAAACTAGAGACTCCTCCAGCTATCTCCATCCTCTTCCACAAAACCTGGCCACGTGGAAATGCTGATGTGAGATTAGGCCTCCTCGTGCTGACCTCTGCAGGACACCGTGCCTGTAGCACAGGTAGGGATGGAGCCGATGATGCCGCAGCATGCAGAGAGCAATGCCAGGCACCAATTCCCCATCTCCCCAACACCACCCTGATGCCTGAGCCACAAAACAATGCTCTGCAATAGTTAATGTAAGTTTTCCTCGCATTAATATATTGCAATAGCATGCTACATACGTGTTTAACCCCCAAGTTCTGCGCAGCCCCAGCAGCCCCAGTGGGCTCTGGCCTGGCTGTCCATAAACTCTTCCTCAAGTGCCACTCGGGCAAACACCGTGGAAGGTATTTTACGGAGGTGGCAGTTTCTGGAGAGAAGCCCTTGCACGCTTGCACCCTAGGTGGCAGCACCATCCAAAGAATGGGCTTGGAAATGCACAAGCGCCAGTAGTGCTTCGCTTCACGTAAATCCTATTTGAAGGCCTCCATCAAAAGAAGAAAATACTCTGAAAGCCTCAATAAAGGTACCTGGTGCGAGCTGCAGAGCGTTTTGGGAAGCAAGGTGCCCGGTGTCACAGCGGGTGGCACGGACGCTGCTCCCCTCATGGCAGCGCCGCCAGGGCAGCCCACACAGAGCGTGGGACAGTCTGCGCCTTCCTGGGACCGACGCGGATTTCTGGCACAATAATGGTAACTGCCGTAACAATACCACCTTTGTGTACCCAGGAGGGACGAACCACTGTGTAAAGGTGACAGCCTCAGCACGGAGGGGAAATCCTCATCGACTTTATAGAATCACAGACTGGTTTTGGCTGGAAGGGACCTTGAAGCTCATCCAGTTCCAACCCCCTACCATGGGCAGGGGCACCTTCCACTAGACCAGGTTGCCCCAAGCCCAGTCCAACCTGGCCTTGAGCACTGCCAAGGATGGGGCAGCCACAGTTTCTCTGGGCAACCTGTGCCAGTGCCTCAGCACCCTCACAGGGAAGAACTGCCTGAGATCTCATCTCGATCTACCCTCTCTCAGTTTCAATTTCCCTGGGTAATCCTTTCCAAGCCTTGCCCATAACTTAAAATAACTTCACTTGTTTCAGTGCTGGCACACCTCTTGTCCCCTCATATTTCCTTGATACCCAGAAATCAGGGAAGCTGCAGCCACTGTGCTAAGGGCAGACATGTCATGGGGTGTGCATGGGCAGATGGCTGCAGGGGGACCATGCTGGCCAGAGGAGGCTGCAGAAATATTCCTACTATATCCACCCAGTAGCAGTGTAAGCACAGCCTGTTGGGATGTTTCCAGGACCTGCATGGCAGCAGATAAGGCTGGGCACAGTCTCCACACAGGACAGGGACCACATGGACACTTGCCTCACTGTGTGAGGTTTGTCAGAGCTTCAGCCAGCCCAGGGGAGCCAAATCATATCCCAGCAGAGGATGGATACACAAAGGTAGAAGGGTTTCCATGTTATTTACTTGCCAAGGTCAGACTTGCCTCATGGACACACACAGTGAAAGCTGAAGTAGCAGTGAAACACTGCACAGTGCCATCTTCTCCACACCACCCATATGAGGAGGCTCTTACGATACAAAATCAGGCAGGTCATGACCTGGGACATGAGGAACAGCCCTTACTCCCAGCTCTGCTCATCTCAGCCTTCTCCTCTAACAGGGGGGAAGACGATGCCTGCTCACTCATGTCAGACACTTCCCGCTCTCCTGCCTGCTCTTGCACTACCCCCTGCTCTCCAACTTCATGTGCAAATCCTGTGCTACCCAGAGGCATCAGAGACATGGTGAACTCCTGGGAGGAAATTTTGTGAGGCCTGGGGCAATGCAGAAGGAAAGCAAGCACACTCTCCAGCCTTCAATGGAGCATTGATGTTTCAGCATCAATTAATATTGACTTTCTTTTTCCATCTTGCATTTCTTTATCACATTCTGTATGGAAACAAACTTCAGAGAAGGGAAAGCAAATAATATTTTATTTGCAAAGCATTACCAGTTTCATTACGTGAAACGATAAAGCCTGGATTTCGTTCACCACATGGATTAAGTGTCAGTCCAGAAGAGAATGGAAACAATATGTCTACAAATATAAACCAGGGAATGAGATACAAGTTGCAGAAGCAGGAAGCACACAGCATCATACTGCAGCAACCAGAGCACCAGCTGGAGCTTCACATGGCTGGGCAGTGCCACAGGTTGCACCAGATCCCGGCCATCTTGTCACTGTTTCATTGCTGCCTGAGAAGAGTTAACTTTGAGCTTGATATGCAAGAGTTACTCTTGTATGATAAGGTTATGATTATGGAAATTATACCAGGTCTGCTGATGAAAGTTTAAATGTGGCAAACACACAGGATTAACAAAAAGTGACAGTTTTGGCACCAAGGGCCTGCAGTTGCCTTCAGACACTGAGAAAGCCGGCTGCCAAAACATATTCTGATCTTTGCAAACAGCAAATGACAGCACACTGCTCTTCTAAGGACACAAATGCAGCTAGTAAATTCCAAGATTTCCTGTTCCATAGTTCTGTTCATATGATGATTGTAGAGTTCATTAACTAAAAAAGCAACACTGATACCTCATCAGTTGCACTAGCAGATAAAAGCGTCAGGAAGCAAACCCAGACCCTGCCATCACACAGGGCAGCACAGCCACTGGCACAACCTGCTGAATACCATGTATTGAAAGAAAATCCAGGCTAAAACACAAGCAGTAAAACTCCTGCAGAGCTCTCGAGAGCCAGACTCCTTCCCTGCACCAAATCACCTTGTCTTTTCTCTGCCAACCAACGCAGGGACTCACGCTGCTTTAAAACATCATTTAGGCAGCAGCCGGATCACAGGAGTACACACTGGGGTGAGGATCCAGAAAAAACAGGGGATCCACCACCTCCACATGGGGTTCACATGGCAGGGACATTGGCTCCACATTCGATTTCTTCCTCCTCCTCTCTGGCTGCATGCTGTAGCCTCGGTGAGCTGCAGTCCATCCCTCACTGGGAGGCTCAGCCCTTGATTACTGCTGCTGAGGCTGCACTGCAGGAAGGAGCTCCCAGATCCACACTCCCAAGCAGCAGAAATGGGCACAGCTCCATAAAGCAGCTGAGGATCTGGCTCCACTTGACAGCAGTTTTATCTGAGACCACGATGAGCGTGGCTAGAGGGTGCCAGCTGGATTGCTCTGGGGAGCCATATTTAGAGATAACACTTGAAAGGACAAGTTCAAGGTGATGACCTCTGGTGGCCCTTTTCTTATTCCTTCAAGAGATCCTTATTCACACCTACCCCAGCGCTTGCCAGGCAGGCTGGAGAGAGCAGATAATGCAAAGCACCAGGAGCTTCCTTCTGCAGCAGCCAGCAGGAGCCCTGCTGCCGCTCCGCTCTGCCCCACAGGCCATGGAGAGCCAATACCTCATGTGCAGTGAGGCTGCGCATTCTTCAGGTCAAATAACCTTACAAATAACGTTTCAAAATATTTGGCAGGAGTCACCTGAGAGATTACTCGTGCTTCCTAAAGACTGGATTTCAAAGGGGTAAAGGGACTAGGGCATGGCAGTTAAATAATCCCAAGAGCTCTTTGCATTGCTTTAGAGCTCTGAGAAACTTGGAAATAGTTTAAAGCATCATGCTGACAGAAACAGATGCCTCCACAGAGCCTAAACCATGTATCATGCTACGGCTTAAAAAAACAGAAAGGATTTCTCCTCCCTACCTGTGTATCTTGCCTTTATTTGGAAACTTAACCCACTTGGTTTATGTAGCTCTAAGTAATACAGTATGTGGGCAGCTGTAGAAATGGCTGGAGAAATTACCCAAGCTGATCAGTTGGCCATTACAGCCAATGCTGAACCAGGGACACCAGGAATACAAAGCTCCTCCAGTCTGAGCTTATAGTTACTGTAATTGAGGGCTGTCAGACCTGAAAGACAAATTTACCTCACCTTCAGTGCTCCTGCACCACTTCTTGCCTGTGTATTCCTTACATTCTTCAAGGCCATCTCCTGCTGGTCACCTGTACATAGTCTAGGGTTCTCAGTGGAGCCTTCTAGCTCCACGCTACTGCAGATACCACAAGGACTTACAGGTTGACCTAGAGCCCTGCTCTGGAAAAGTTGAGCATTATGCAGCTTGTGGAATCTGCCTTTAGCTCTGTCATCTCTGTTCAGAAGAGCTACAGCAAAATAGCTGCAGAAAGGGGACAAAACCAGTTGACAGTGCTATCTCAAATCCACATGCAGAGGTAAATGATGGGATAGGAAGTCAGTCTCATTTGAAAGGTGTTTGGCCAACATAGAAAGACAATGTGGTGCATTGCCCACCAGCAGTGCTAGGATCTCTACGTGCCTTTACATCTATACATACATTTAATATTAATGAAACACATCTGCAGAACTTGGCATGATCAAACCTACAGATACCTGTTTATTCCAAGCGGCATCAGATCTGCTTCTGATGCAGAGACAGATAACAAAGCTACCCACCCTTCTCACATCTGCTCTCATTTTTGGCATGCTCCAGTGACATATCTCTGATCTGTACAGCCTACCTGGAGCTGGAGGAAACTGTCGGTGGTGTTGAGTCTCCTGATATTGTCATGATATCATAACCTGGGAGTCCAAGCATAAAAAAGGAAATTCCCCACTGCAGTATGCACTTGTGAGAGCCTGTGTTCAGCAGGATCTTAGGCTCCTTCCAAGCTGGAATATTTAATACACATTCAATATTATTTCTTGTATTTGCCACCAGATAGGGTTGTGAGTTTGAAGTATCCTTGAAAGGAAGGAAACTTAGCTGGGACCTGCTGCTTTAGTTTCAGTGGAATACCAGGACTATTTCAGGAAATAAAACATCACAGTAATGCAGTTCCAGTTCATAGCAAATAAATTCAGGCATTGGAACAACATCAAAACTCTGCATTTCTGGAGATCTTTGGCTGGAACAGCACAACTCTAACCTAGGTTCTGCTTTTCAGGCAAAATCCAAGGTTTGTGATAAACATTTTCAAGAAGCCATCAGTCCACCTGGTGCTTTTCTGAATCTTCAGTATAGACAGACAGTAAGTGGGAAGTTTTAAACCTTTATAACGGCTATGATTTAGCATTCATCTCCCATAAGTCTACAAGAAACAGACATAATGACAATTAGAGCTTTAACTGATTTTACATCTAATCTGCATTGACAGTTTCACTTTTCTCCCACTTCCCATCTATCAGATCACATCAAGAACATACAACAACAGAAACCAGCGCATGCAAAGTTTCTCTCCAAATTGCTCAGTTAGCTACCAGCGTGTCAGAACATTAAAAAGGAGGTTTGTCCTCAACACAAAGCACTTGGCTACTTCTAATTGGCATTTCATCTCTTAGAAAATGGCATTTTTACACCTTATCAGAACCAAGCTCTGGCAGACACTCTCTCTTTGAAGCTTTGCATCAGCCAAGCGGATAACATCCACCACACAGCAACAGCTTCACAATTCAGCCCAAATCAACCCAGTTACTTCAAAGCAAATGAAGCAGGCAAGACAGAGGCAAGAAATTCAACTAGTCAAATTTGGGACTGGTTTCTGCTTTGCAGGGCTGAATAACCCCTTAGGAGGTTATGGGGTAGCAACTCTGACAGAACAACATTTATGTTTCCAGCAGAGTATGTGCCTTATAATGAGAGGAAAATTCATCCATTCCTTGTGTTATCCCCAGTGATCAGTTGTTATTTGAGCAGCAGGTGTTACTTAACAGCAAGGACACCAATGCCTTCTACCCCGATGGGTAAAACTGCATTGAGAAGGACAGCATAGAGCAAATCCTAGACTAATTCAGGTGGAAAGGGAGCCCAGGAGTTACCTGATCCAACCTCTGCTCAAAGCAGGTCCAAGAACAGGATGCTCTGGGCTGTATCCCACAGAGATCCCACAACCTGCAGGCAACCTGAGATTATGTTCATTTAAAAGAAACACCAAATGTCATGTACAAGCACTCACCAGAAATACCTTGACATTCAGACATGCTACATTCAGTTCAGGGAGACCGTCCTTACCCAAGAGAAGTTGGGATGGGCCATGGTCTCAAATGGGAAGAAAACCAGAGACATGGCTTGTGAGTGTGAGCTTTAGGAAAGATCAAATCAACACGAAACCTAAGTTGGAAGGAACTCTAGGGCAGCCTTGCGTTGAAACAAAGACCACAATTAAGTGCACTTAAGTATGCTGTACCTGATTCCCTGGGAAATTTCTGTGTGAGAGAGATGAATTGCCTGTATTTGGAGAAATGAATGTGTAGGCCTAAGGAAATCTGAATTTTGTCAAGACTACATCTGAAGCTGTTACAGAGCACTCAGGGGTAGACAAATCAGTTTTCAATAAATAATCTAAGGCTCCAAATGAGTTGCACCACTGCACTGTCATCTGGCAGCACACAAACCTCTGCAGCTATGATACTCAAAGAATCTTCAGTAGTTTCCTACTCTGAAAACCACAATCATTAAATTCAAAGACATTAAAATTCATTTTAGCTGAAAGAAATACATCCTCAGTGACTCACATGAATAACAACGGTTTCCCAGGGACAGTAAGAAACCCAGCCTACCATGGGAGATCACAGATGCGCTTCCATGGGAAGCCATTTAAACATAGTAACATTTAAACATAAACAGAGCAGACTTAACTGCATGAGTTTTCCCAGTAGAAAAACTGAGATGAAAGTAAAAACTATGTAAGATGACGTTGGATTATTGGCAGGGCATTCAGTGCAAGTCTCTAGAAAATGGTCCCACCTTGGCCAAGAAGTCCACTTGCCTCTTAGCCCAACCCATGTGTTGTTTGTTGATGCTTTTAGAGAAAACAGGTTTTAGAAAACTTCTGTTGAGGACAACCTATGTTATTTTCAGCTGTGCTTTACAAGATAGACACAGGGCAGTGTCACTGTTGCCAACTTGTGGCAAAACTCTCTCCAAAGAGCTTTAAAATTTTAATTACATTTTTAAAAAAAGCACTGTGGATGTTTTTTAAAAAAAAAGCTCCAAGGCTGACCTAAAGCATTCCAACGATGCAAAGATTTCTGTGGTTTGAAAGTGGTCTAAAGGTCATCACTAATCAGAGGCAATGTTATAGTCAACAGCAGTTATCAGCTGTATAACATCAAGTAATCACCCAGCTGAACAGCAGAACAAACTTGGTGTTTTTTTCCCATCTTAGTCTCGCATAGGACATTCTACATAAGACTACAAACTTGCTTCAAAATGAGAAAGCTAGGTTCAGTTACCAACATCAAGTCAAAAATATGTATTAAAGTAACAAATGCTAACCTTTGGAGTTCTCAGCATTGACCGCAATCTCAGTAAAGGTACGTGTGCCTATATGAGGAGGAGCTGTTAAGTGGCCCTATGAAGACTCCAGTAGAAACAGAACAAGATTCTTAGTGTATTTAGCATAAATGCAAAATCTTGTATCCTCTCCTTTGATGCTCAGTAAAAAAAGACACTAGGTGTATAAAACTCCCAACAAGAGGTAGAGAAGCACCATGCGTTTCATCCTGACAAAGATGCAAGATAACATTACACCATGACACAGGAAGGACCCCAGTATTTCCTTTCATGGTCAACTTGTTCTACAGCATTCAGAACCAATTTCATCTCAACACTTCAAACAAATTTGATGTAAGAATGGTGAAGTACTACAATGCATGACTAAGACCGGTCTTACACGCTATCTTAACCAGTTGATCACTACTTTTGATACTGAAGTTCAAGTTTTTCTACAAACTGAAGTGTCTGCCTAATGGGCTAGTAGCAGATTCCAGCAAGATAATAATCCTTGTGTGATTTCCCACCACATCCCTTCTTTGTCAGTAAAAATTATGTACAGACCTCATGTACAATTCCAGTGCTCAAAAACACCCCCAAAGAGCTGCTGTCACATCAGCATCACTGGTCGAAACAGTCAAAGGAAATGCTA
The DNA here is from genome assembly GCA_024733675.1 of Psilopsiagon aymara. Lineage (NCBI taxonomy): Eukaryota > Metazoa > Chordata > Aves > Psittaciformes > Psittacidae > Psilopsiagon > Psilopsiagon aymara. The sequence continues at coordinate 5,813 of JANRGW010031991.1, read as the reverse complement.
GAATCTCATTGCCCAGTGAGAAACATCAAGTTTCTGAGTCTTAGAGAACTATGTGATGCTTCTGTACTACACAGAAGTGAATTTGCTAGGTTTATACTCTACTATTCTTGTGAGCTTGAGACATTTATAGTTGTCCTTTTGAGATTGTCTGAATGGGGCCCAGTGAGAATGACAGCAGAAAGCACCAGTGTTCACTACAGAAACGTTACCAGCCTCAAACTACCCATGGGAGTTACACAGACAACAAAAACTTTATAGAGACAGGCAGTTACTGACAAGTGCCAGTGCCCTCCCCATTACCCTAAATAACCAGAGATCTGGGCTCAGCAAGCCTGAGGGCCCTGTGGCCACCCCAGACAACCGCAACAGCCACACCTGGGGCAGGGAACCCAGTGGAACAAGTCAGGTGGGTATTATTTATTGCCACAAAACTAGCAGTAGCTATAGGCTAACACTGGAAAGATGCTGGGATTTTAGAAGTCATTAAAGAGTACTTTCCAAATCCCCACTGGAACATTGCACTGGCCCAAAGTGATAAAAAGTTAACGCTGATTTAACAGAAACAGTGAAAAGAGAAAGACATTATCTTAAAAGCTCCTGCAAAATAAAGCTTCCCGTCATACAGAAATTCACAGACCTGCTGCTACAGCAAGTAGGTGGAAAATAGCTTGCAGGTTTAGGGACACCCAACATTAAGCAGGAAAAGCTGCTGATCATTAGCATCGCCTTTCACTGAAATCCAAAGTCTTTTGCAAGAGATTGGGAAACTCCACTATTAAAGTCAATGCCACTTCCTGAAGAGGTTTCTAAGCAACAAAGTTTAAAATGCTTAAGTGTCAAGAGGTTTCTAAGTGACAGAGTTTAAAATGCTTAAGTGTCAGTGATATTAAACCCTGCAGAACATTTTGTACAAATGTAATAGCATGCCTCAATTCTTAAAATCTTCATTAGTCCAAAACCAGAAAGCCAGTGGAGCTGTGCTGAATATTTACCATCAAATGGCATTCCTACAGAAAAAGCCTACCCTGCAGAACCAAATAAGCCTGTCACAACCAGCACTAACCAGATTATGGTTCGGGTTTCCTGGTGGACTGTGGTACCTAGGAACTTAAAAAAGCAGCCCAATTGAGTTCCTATTACTCCAGCTGGGTAAACCACATTTGGAAGGAAGTTGAACTGCAGGACTTCAGTTTCCATCAAAATCATTTTTGCATTACTTTATTGTAACATAGATTTAACATTTAAAATTTATTAATCAGCCAAGCTCAGTAGCTTCAGTGCAGGACGTACTTTACGTAACTTGCCGCACGCTCATGTTAGATTTGATGTACATGGAGAAGAGACTGGTCAACTCTATGATTCATAGGAGAAAGCAAAAGCAAGCACCTTTTTAATCAAACTAAACAGTTCATGTCAGTGTTTCTTACAGAAAATCAACTCGCTCCTGGCTCCAGGAGCTACGGCTGGGATAATGGCTGAAAGCTACTTCGAGAACATCAATTTTCTACACTGGCACAAGAAATAGTCTTCAAAGCAAAGGTATGGGACTTTCTTTTTATTTTTTTTTTTTTTTTTTTTTAAGAGACAACCTGTTCTCCTTGTGTTTACGAGGTGAATACATGCAGTTTTGATCATTCTGGCAGAGGTTAACAAAGAGCAAACAACAGTGGGGGCTAAACAAAAAGCAATCAAAAAGTTGCCAAATATTTAAGGTACAAGCAACAAAAAAACCAGCGCAACCAGTTTAATATCTAAGCCCGCTTTCTTCCAAAGGAAAATGGCACAAATGAATCCGTAAGCCAGATAAATTTAATTTTAGATGGTACTAGACAGAATTAATGCTTCAAAGCATTAACAGGATTTATTTCACTGCAAGGAGGGGAGAAGTAATTTGAACAGGCTCTGTGTATCAACCAGAAGCACCATTACAGTTCAGTCCACATATGCAGAACTGATAACAATGTGATGTTACCTTTACTACAGGTAATATTTAAGTGTTAGCAATCACAGAGCATAAGCATCTTAGTTGTACAAGCCAGTTAATGAATAAACAGAAGAGCTGAAAACTGGTTCTCATACGTGTCCTTCTCCAGATTTTTCTTTTGGAACAGAAAAATCCCTCCGCCAACAGCCTAGTAAGTACTAACAGATGTACATAGGTACCATCTTCAAAAATCCTTGTTGAAAATGCAGTCTCCAAATGAAAACTAGCTTTATGCAGTATTAATATTTTACATAAAATAAGTCTTATGAACTGTCATTAAGAGCAGTAACTGAAATTAACGTATACCAAGTCTCCAGGTGATGTTCAAGTTCAGCTACGTAACACAGGTGGAGGTTTTGAACAGTTCTTACCATCTTGCTTTGGACAGGTCTTCAACTTGTCCCATAGATTACAGAACCTATAGGCTACAGTATTGTGCAACTGTCAACATCTTCAAGAGCTCTTCAATGTAAAGAAATGTGATGGAAGCACCACACAGCAGAGATCATACTCTTAGTAGAGCACCTTGAATTCTGAGAATTTTAGGCACCACTGCTGTCTTGCCTTGACTACAGAACAGTAATGAGAGTACACCAGGGTAAAAAGGAGCAAAAATACAGTGAAGTCTGCTTCAAACAGGAAATGTAATACAAAAAAAAAATCTGGCTCCACAAGCATGTAAGCTAAAGTCTTGAAGAGTTGTGTATTAACACAGAGCTCAAGATGCCTTAACTTAGCTAGACCACCACAATTCATTAATATTATGAATCTAGCATAGCTGCATTTCATCCAAGAATCAGCCTCTGTTTCCAGTTAAAGCATGCATACCACCTCACTAAATACCCCTTCCCAAATTCCAGGTTTGGAGCTCTTCATTTTCTTATTCCTCCTGTATTACCCCTTCCTTAGATCCAGGGCTTTAGAGACTCCAGAGCTCTCAACCAAAGACTTGCTGCATCTACATGTAAAAATACTTAGGACACTCTTTCAGCTCAACACATCTTTCACCATTCAGAAATGGACTTGCAGCAGGATCAGTCTGGATCTCTAGTTCAGTTTTAGGTTATGCTTAAGTTACAGCAGCCAGAGTTCAATTCTATGAAGGTAAGCTCAACACACAGAAAGCCATTTATCCTTTGTAATTCATCCTTATGGCATGTTTATCCAGAGATTTATAATCAACTTCCAGTTTTAAATTATTTTCTTAGCACTTAGAAGAACCTGCCATCTCCTTCAGTAGGGAGTGACATGCATCACACAGAATCTTGTTAGTCCAAGTTTCAACAAGTTTCAAGACCAGAAGTCTCACTTGTTATAACACACCCCTTTTCCAACTGTTCCCCCTCAATTCCCACCCCTCCCCAGCAATGGGCAATTACTTCACAAGAAATGTAAAATGGGATACGGGTGCACACAAAACCTAACCTCACTAATACTGAACAGAAAAGCCTATTTTCCAATTACAGGACATCTTTCTCTAAACTTAGGTCCGCACTGGTGCAGTCTGCACTGTGTAAGATTACCACAAGGATAATACCAATAAGTACATATATTTTATTAAACCAATTTAAAAGCCTATGAAGTTAATTGGGGAAGAGTTTAATATTGCTACTTCAGAGCACTAGAACACACAAAGTGAATCCAATGAAGATCCTTGTATTGAGTCAATATTAAGTATTAATTGCATGACCATCATAGCACCTCTTAACATTATCACACAATAACCAGTTATCAACTGCTTTTAAAACTAAAAAGGGTACAATCCAATATTTATAACTTGCACACTGTTACTATATAGAAACTAGGTGCATGGTAGTGCTGCAAAAATGGAAGCCTGCAGTTTTGACAAAGATGCCAAGTCCTGTTGTAGACAATTTCAGTCAAACTGGCAATACTGTTTAAGCTAATACTTAACACAGCAAGAAATAAAGGACAAAAAAAAAAAGGCATTTTATAACCAAATAAACATCTGAAATCTCCTTTCCCTTTAAGAATACAAGTAAGGTCACTTTTAGCCTTGGAACAGATACATGTTCGCCTATGATGATCTTGCTAACTACTACACAATATCTGATGTCCTCTGCTAAGAATATATTTTAAGAAAGCTGCAGTTACAAGAGGCATCTAATGTAATATCTAAAATTTCCTTTATGGCAATTATTGAATTCATTTGTCTTAAACAGTGAATATGGAAAGATGGCCTCATGTTTCCTTTTCAATAGTACTCTGAGGATCAAGTGGCTTTCAAGCAGCATGGTGGGTTGGAAGTTTTTGCAGTTTAGATCATTCTGTTGCGTTTATGAGTTGGTGAGTCTGTAATGACATCGCCACACTGGGCTGAGGTACGCTTTCTAGTTCCACCATTGTCCAAGTGGAGTGCCATTTCTTCTGATATGAAAGTGTTCAAATCAACATCATGAAGTCCATTTCTCCTTCGACTAGCATTGGAGCCACTGCTCACATGAGTGGGTGAGCCTGGGGTACTTGAGCGAACACTTATACTAGCCATGGCACCACTGAGACCTAGGGAGAAAAAAAAGAGGAAGGAGTTAGGTCAAATAGTAAAGAAAAGTTAGTTTACCATGTGTGGTAGAAGGGATGACATCTAAATTCTAGGGGTAAGTTAAAGGCACTTCATCCTACTATTTGTGCCATACTTCCTCATAGTCTAGACCACACTTTCACAGCTTTTAATCCATTTAAGTAAAACAATTACCAGAGCTTTTTATGACATCAAGGTAAGCTTATACACCAAGTTGTAACAGCACACAAAGACAAATGCTAGCACCATAAACATAGCATGCTGCTCAGAATGTGTACAGACTCAGAGTATACCACTTCAATGTAGAAGGCTAGACCAGGAATTACACAGAAAGAAAATCCCTTACTAAGGATATCCAGGTTGACCTGATTTGGTCTTGTTAACCATCACCACCACTCTGGTCTCTTTCACTGCCTCAATCACTACTTCTAAAGAAAAATGCAATGTGACAGCATATCTGACAGGTACACAAGAGCTAGTTTGTAAGTGAAAGCTTTATTTCATGGCTAATACTATCAGCTAACACAGTATTTGCAGAAATCTGAAGAGCACTTAAACAAGCCAATCAAGACAACCCCCCCCAATTTGCAACTGACAGGTTGATCCGAAACACTTGTCACAGGTCCCTGTAAATACTTCAGTTGGCATTCAGATTAAAGTGTTTAATTAAAAGAAAAGCTTGTTTCATGTAGAAGTAAGGCTATGAACAAGAAAATAATGAATTTCACACTAAATACATTGTAAAGTTGCGATTACACTGTCCAAAAGTAGGCCATTCTAAAACAACTATAGTAAGGGCTGGTATATGAAAGCATAACAACTCTTGCCAAATTGGAATTCAGGCTCTATTTGTAGGAACACAGGACCTCAGAAGGGAAACAAAACATCTTCACTATCATAACTACTTCAAATCTGAGTAGTATAAGGAAAGCACAAGATCATCTGTTGGCCTTAGAAATCATAGAATAGTTAGGGTTCGAAAAGACCTTAAGATCATCTAGTTCCAACTCCCCTGCCATGGGCAAGGACACCACCCACTAAACCATATCACCCAAGGCTATGTCCAACCTGGTGGGCCTTGAACACCGCCAGGGATGGAGCATTCACCACTTCCCTGGCCAACCCATTCCAGTGCCTCACCACCCTTACAGTAAAGAACTTCTTCCTCATATCCAATCGAAACTTCCCCTGTTTAAGTTTAAACCCGTTAACTCCTTGTCCTATCACTACAGTCCCTAATGAAGAGTCCCTCCCCAGCATCCCTACAGGCCCCCTTCAGATACTGGA
>JANRGW010031990.1:0-23780 GCA_024733675.1 Psilopsiagon aymara | reverse complement strand
CAGGAGCAGAGGGAAGAAAAAGGGGGAAGTGAGTGAACAAACTGCGTGGCTGATTTATGGCTTAAACCACGACAATTACTTACTATATTGTACCACAGATCCACAGCTATGACATTCAATGACATCTGAACTCAATATTATTTGGGGGAAAAAAAAAATAGGAAGGCAGAAAAGAATGCAAACATAATGCAAATGCCTTGGGAAAACATTTAAACATTTGAAGATCTGCAGAAACCCTTGAGGCAGCCAGGTAATTTGAAGGCAGTATCTGCTTTGAAAACATGCTAAAATATCATAAGAATGTCCAAAGACTAACAGAGAAAAAAAATTGGGGAAGATTGAATACTCGAAAGAAAGAATCTTTTTACAGCAAGCCCACTGGAAAAATACCACTAGGGAAGGAAGATTCTCTTCAGTCAGTGAAAGCAATCTGTAACCAGAGGGAAAGGTGTTTTTTTAAGCAAACTTGGGCACCGTTTTGGAGTGCTGATGGAGTTTTGGGTGCTCCAGACAGGACACTATCATTCCTAACAGGCTGGGAAGCAGGATTTTCCATAGCAGCTGTAACAGTCTCTACTAGGTATTTTTGAAAACTGACGCTCACTATTGGACATATTCGTCTCATATAGTGAAAGCAGATAGAAGGATTCAGATAAACTCCATCTCCAAAGGAAATTATGCTGCATTGCCACCACAGACTTGGGGGTTACGTCTCACTCCTTATGTAAATTCCTGCCTGATAGGAGGGATTTTATTCGTTTGTCCGGGGTTCTATATCTTCACCTACAAAATGGGGTAAGGTTTCTTCTCTCTCAGGAGTAGGCATTTATGGTAGTGGCGCTTGTACTGTAGCTATTCTGGTACTTGTAATGGAAGGTTCTTCAGTCCAACTTTTGCACCTATTCAAACTGGTCTGTGACTCTCTCACTGCCTGGTAAATATAAAATTAAAGTTGACAGGAGACTGCAGCAAAATCAGTCCAAAGGTGAGAAGCCAAATAACCACTTGGCTGTACACTGAAAGTCAGAGCATGCCTAATGTCCCCACATTTTCACAACAATTATTCATTCTTTCCTAGAAGCAGTTGGCTGGCTAGGTAGCTCAAGAAGAAAAAAAAACCCTGGGGCCTCAACAGAGAGCCATCAAACACAAAGCAACACTTCGGAAGACAGGTGAAGAAAATGTTAAAAAACCAGGAAAACCCCTTTTTGTAACTGAAATGGTGAGAGAATTGAAAGAAAAGATATTCATACTCAAAAAGCAAAGGAAAACAGGTTTGGCAAAACAAAATTTCCAGTAAAAGAAGTTTAAGAAGTCAGACACTGCGGAAATACATAACACTGAATTCTCTTTTTGCTTAGATGCCACCAATTCTTCTTCTGTCTAAGTTGTGGAAGTGAAAATGCCTGAGTGTATAAAGTTTCACTATCAATCCACTAAGCTACCAAGTAGTTGCTTCTTCTATAGACCTCATTTGAATTTTGCAATCCAGTTTCAAAGTAAGTTTTCTGAAAAATGTTGCACCTATTTCAATGTACACACACTCTTCTCATATTGCTGTCTTTGTTCTGTACTGTTTCACAGTCATGTGCTCATATCCCCCACAGTGAAAGTTCAGAGTGCAGTCCAATCTAAGGGCAGTTTTATCTTTTTATTCTGAAATAAGACAGAGGTTAAGACTGCTGAGACACCTTGGAGCTGAGAAAAAATTGTTCTCCCAGATTAAAAGAGAACTAGTAGTCAGTTCTGAGAATTAGTTACCTGAAACATTTTAATTAAAGAAAAAAAAAAGTTGATCTGAATGGACAAAAGTAGGAAATAAGGTTGCTGATGCTAGTGCAGAATCATTCCCCAGGGCTCAAAGTAAGCTGTAAAACTAGTTACTAACCCTGTTAGGGCAGATGGATTTGTAATGAAGATGTCACAGGAGAGGTAACGTGAGACTGACATGAACTGCTCATCCTTTGTAACAGCCCAGGCTGACAGAAGGTGACTATGTTTGTTGCAGGAACACAAAGAGGGAGGAACATAAGGTCTGGAGGCACCACAAGGTTGTTTTGTTCATACTATTTTCTCTTCTCTCCCATAGAGGGTATTCTGCTTCTGAAGTGAGTTCAGGTAGAAAGAGCAGAATTGTTCATAAAATATCATATTAACAGCTGCTATAGGGAGGATACCAAAAGCATGGGCAAGACAAGGCGCAGGTGGCGATAACCCAAAAGACTATGATGAATGAAGTCAGCAACTGACTGCAGGCATAGCATCTTTGGCATGTTTGGCAACAGTCTGAGCACAGAGTTCAGGGTGAAGCTTTATCCCAACTGTGTTATTTCATAGCAGACTCCATTCACGTGTATCTTTGCTGGAGAAATTTTCTTTGAACTTTACATAGGGGCCCAGTCTTCAGTTGGTGAACATTGATGCTAGTCCCTGGGCTTAAAAAATAGCAGATATATTTAAACAGTCTGCAAGTTTGCCTCTGTAATTTTATCTCAGCATCTGAGGAAATCATTTTACTTGCTCTTGTCAGAGGTACTTGGTGAATTACTGTTGGTAAATAACTGTTATGTTTGAAGGTGTGTTAATGAGACAGGCAAGTCTCTGGAGACAGGGAAACCAACACCATGCAGTGTTCAGGCGTTCATTGTTCCTAATGACTGACTGATTCTTCACATGAAAATCTGGCCTGAAAATAACTTGTTCCAGTAGAGTGATGCAGGCTATTTCTGAAGGAGCTGGAGTAAATGCTCTGGGGCTGGAAGTACAAGTGGGGAAAAACATTATCATTTCAAGGAAAATCTTAGCAAAACAAGCATTAGGTTTCTGGAAGTATTTTAATTACCTTTTTTATTTAACAAATTTGGGAATAAAAATGCTGGTTCATGAGCTTTTTCCTCCCTCTAAAGTGTCATTTATTGCTTTTGGGGCTTTTTGTCGTCTTCCCCCCCCCCCCCCCCTTTTTTTTTTAAACCATACTTTATATGCCTGCCAATAAAGGGGGAATATTACACCCTGGAACCTTCCTGCGTAGGTTAAAACAGTGCTTGGCAAAACGGGACTGGAATAACAAGTAACAGCTTTCTTAAGATAGGGTCAATCGATTCCAGGGAAGGCTATTTACAGGATTATATACAGTCCTCTTGGACAAAGAAAATCTCTTAAGTGCTCTCAGTTTGACATACATTTCTTCCATCATCTGGTTAGAATTTTTGTGCCAGTTAGCTTGCAGCTCCGCTATTTCCTCTGCATGTGTTCTGCAAACTGTGGGGAGGATACACTAGTTATTTTGAAGGAGTCAGGAGTGAGATGCAATTATGGGGGCCTAAGCACACAAGAGATAAAATCTCCTTCCTGCCAGCCAGCATAGAGAGCAATCTGTCTGAGCTCAGAGGCAGCTGATCAGATCTGAGCCTGAGTATTTGAAAAAAGAAGAGTTCTTAACAGCCTGTGAACCCCATTTGTTTATTTAGAAAGAAGCCATTGTATTAGTCGGCTATTCTAAGGAAGCCTGCAAAGCAAGTGCTGACTTCAATATGATGAATTTCGAAACCATCCAGCCTGTGTTCAAGTGAAGTGGCTTCATATTGTGCTGCCTCTTGACATCTATCGAATCCTGTGCAAGCTTGCCAAGGTCTTTCAAATGTACTTTTGACATTTCGGTGCAGCTTATACCTAGACTTCAAATGAAAGGTATGTTTGAATGAGGGCAATTTTGGTAATTTGCCTGAATTCTGCATTTATGCTTTCTTTGGCCTAATCTGTTTAATTGAGAGTTGTTCCCTGGCTGGCTGCCAGTATTAGCAAAGCATATGGGCAGCAGATCGGCTTACCTATGTACTGTAGAAAGACTGGTTTTTTCACACTCTTAAAAGAGTGGACATGGACGTGGACTTGCGTGTTAAACTACCATCGACTCAACAAAACCTCTCCAAACCTGAGTGTTTACCATTTGCCTTTCAGTATGTTTCCCTTTTCAACATGTAGATGTGGCAGAGTAATGATTTTAAAAGTTACTTTCTCAGTAAAGCCTAGGTCAGTGGCTGACCCAGTGAAGTACTTAGTTTCCATTCTTCAGACCAGAGAAATCGACAGTGACATTTTCTCTTACTAGGATATTGAACAGCTAAATGTGCAGTGGAGAACTATGGAGCCCTCGACCATTTCGATTACAAAGTAACATCAGCTTATGTGAAAGTCTTCAATTAATTTTAACACCCTTGCAAGTTTGGAGAACCTGTAAAACTCTTCCTTTCTGATACTGAATGCTGAATTTCTTAAAGGTCATACTTACAAATAATTTCAAACACTAAGCTGATTGATTGCATCTGTGAGGAAAATGCTTTTGTGAACATGCTTCTATTTGGGAGCAAAGACATGGACTTCTTCCCATTTGACAAAACGGCTTGAATTCTAGCACTGCAGAACTTAGACCATGGGAAATACCTCTGTTTCATTCATAAGTTTTTGAAATCAGCTGGTCTTTAGGACATTTCTCACCCATTCTCTTGAGATAAACGAGTGCTACTGGAAAGCAAGATGGAGGAAAAAAAATGTTTGACCCTGACACATTCACAGCTGCTCATTGCCTGCTGACCCTTTCAAGGCAGTCTCCTCAAACAACATGCCTTCAATTATGTGACTGGTTGATGCCTATAAATATTGCATGTTACTTAAAAAGGAATTGGGAGCAATAATACAGGCACTGTTTGGTTTGCAGTTTAGCATGTGCCTTTTAAAAACAACCTGTCAGAAAACTGAAAGACAACCTATCTTCACCACATCACAAACCACTGTAGAATGATATTTGAACATCAATGCTATGCTTCTTTAGAGGGCTTGGTATTAATTTGCTCTAACCTTCATGCAAACAGAAATTCTCAACTAATCTGTTTCTCACTGAAGAGGAGGATAGAAAAGCTGGTGGACTAATGAAGAAACTGAATTCTCACTCTAAGTACAAAATGAACTCATTGTAGTGAATCCCTTGACTTCTGATGCTGAGGTCAGACAGCATTACCTTCTCTTTTTACAGAAAATGCATATTTCTGTCTCTCTGTGGCACTGAGTCTCAAGCCGAGGAAACACGTATTTCACTAATATGCAGGATTTCTATGGACAATTCTTTCCTCATGCTGTATCCCTTGGAAATATTACCAGCACGAATGTACTTTTGATGTGCACTCTCCACTGCCTAGGAGCTGTGGATTGAAGCCACAGCCTGCAGTATATTTATTGTCAAAGTGTTTATACAGATCTTACCAGAAAGGGCAAAATTCAGCCTAAATTTCTACTCTGTCATCCAGGCAAAGTAGATTTCTGCATGGCAAGGCAGCATCTGACTTTTGCTGTCCAGATGAACAATGTTAGCTCAATGCTTTCTTCCTACAGGCATTTAAGGTATTTTATACTCATATTTTGCTGTTGCCATTAGTAAAAACATTGCTGTTTCCTCGTAGGGTTAACTATTCCCCCATGTAACAGTTCACCCATAAACATAGGTGTGAAATCACAGAAAACCACATTTTTGGACTTCACAAATGTAGTGGGACTAGCTGTATTTTTCCTTACTTGGTACATTTCATGTTCAAAACACTTTATAAATGTAAACCTTTTCAACTCAATTTTGAAACACAAGAGGTCTATTCATGACCTCATTTCATCTGAGGAGAAGCTAGTCAAAGACAATATGCCTGAAATGCTCACAGAGGGAGTCATGAAAATTGTGACAATAAAAGGAGTATCCTAAAACCTCTCAATCCTATGCTCTTAGTATTTGTCAATTCTTCCCACCACCACCCCAAGAGGGCCTATACATAGCAAATGTCATCAGGAACCTTTTGCAAATTAATCATGCTACAAGTGAGACAATGGCATTTTCTGATTACAGCCCTTTAGTAAAAAAATTCTCTCTTCAGCCTGGGAAGACTACTTCCAACAACAATAATTACCCAGAGTAACTTCAACTACCGTAAAGTGGATACCAAAATTTGACAAAAGGTGGACATTTCTTTCATTCTGCATGCTTAGATACTTCAACTAGCCTTTGGGAAACTACATATTTAACAGGAAAATACCATAAACTAGGAATTCAATAACTAAATCAGGCACAGGAATAAAGAATACATAATCCTGAGATTAGTCAGAGAAACAAAACTTTTGAAGGGCTTGATAAATGTGGCTCCTTCAAAGGCTTAGGGGACCCTATTGATGTAAATTAGTTACACATATTCACCAATTAGAGCATTCTAATGAGCCTATCAGAACTCAAGTAGCAGGAAAAATGTCTGGTTACAGAATAGCTTTCGAGGAGTACATGGCCAGGTACATTGTGCTGGAAAGAAAGGGTCTGAAACTAGGGCTAGCAACAAAGGAGGCTCCCATCCCAGCAGTCTCATCTGTTGGCAAGTAGGTCAGGCTGAATGAGAAATAGATGGCTGTGTAGATATGGGAGAGAGAACTGGGGAAAGGACCAAAGCTAGACTCTGTCTGAGAGAGCACCAAGCATAGAATTCAGCAAAAAATGCTGGTTTATATTTTGGTTTACCACTTGGAACCTATAGGGTTAAAAGGAGAAATATGACCTAGGAATCTAAAGAAAATGAGAGTAAACAATTTTCAGTTCTGCATTTCAAGAGGCTCATGACTACCTTGTACAGCACTACAGGGCAAAAGTGACACTCTCCTGATGATTATCTCCACGGGTAGATCAGGAATTCACTTGCAGGTTTTATTTTGAAAACTGTAGACTTCTTTTGAAAGTGGATGCTTTACCTTGCTCTGCTTGCATAGTGCAACTGTCTATTAGCATCAGCTTATGTGTGTTATTTGTCTGTAAGTAATCCCTCAAGCTTGTATAAATACAACTACTTGAGCAGTGTGCCAAAGCAGAACTATACATGTTATAACAGCTGGCATTCGACTGCCTGGTGAGTAAACATTATGTCCAGGGGTTAAAGTGGACTGGAATAGTTCCAGCTTACACCTGCTAGAATGCTGCTGGGTTAAATGTTTGGTTCGTAACCTCAGCTTTTGAGAAGGTAAAGCATGTCTAAAAGGTGAACAACTCCAGTTTGCCATAACCTACTTGGGAAAAGCTGTATCTATGACGGCCTTCTGCATCAATGAGGATTTCAGACTTTAAGTACTTGTTTCCATAGTAGAATATCCTTTAAATATCAGAGGATATGCACCTTAGCTTTATATATACCTGGTGTATACAGCATAAATTCAGCCTGATACAAGTTATATCAGAATCCTAACAAGCTATACAATCATGCCAAAGCTGTTGTTAGATGATATTCTGGTACCATAGGGTGCTCTGGCCCCTTCAAATGGCTCCTGATACCGGTTCAGACCTGGGCCTGCTCCTTATCAGGCCGGGACAATCCTGGGCTTGGCAGTCCTCACTGTCACATATGCAAGCTGTGAGAAAAGGCAGCTACAGAACAAGTCTCCTCTGCTAAGAAAGGGTGTTGTGAGTGATGGGAGGACTTGGAATCTGAGAGAAAGGAAGTAGGCAAGTTAGGCGGCAAATGGCAGGCAGGTCTGGATGGAGGCAACATACAGTTCTCTGCAGAAAGAAGCAATGGAAACAAGCATGAGGTATGAAACAGAGGATGTTGAAAGGAGCTTCATCCTCACAAAAGGACTATAACACAGCTAGTTATTCTCATCTAAATCAAATTATATAGGCAGACAGTATTTGTCATTTTGAGAAGTAACTTCAAAAAAGAAATACAAATTCATGAGTGGCTGCTTATTCTAATTACTGAGGCAGACCATTTTATTCCTGTAAATAAAAATTGCAGCATTTGCCTAATCAATTCCATTATAATGCAGAGATAGAGATGCAGTTCTTTTTAACCACACTTTAATAATTTTTTTATTACTGCATATCCATCCAAATCTGTTATTGGATCCATCTCCAGATGCCATCACACTGTTGTGGTGGGTTTCAGACCAGTTCTTGACTATGTCAGTGGGAGGACCTGTGTTTCATCTATACTGGAAGATGGACTAGCTTTTTTTAACTTGTTTTTTTTTTAACTTGTTTTTTTAACTTGGCACTGGTCTAGATTCCACACTGACAGAGGCAGTTTCTTAATAGCTTTTATCATGCAACCACCAGTGGCCTTTTCTACCTTGCTCTTGGTGTGACCAAGGAACTCTCCAACATAAGAAGTTCACCCCAGGACTAGCATGGGACAATTTTGGACCTTCTAAACATTTGCTCAAAGGATTAGGCTGGTATATTTAAAATCATCCACACATGTTGTGCTCTACATTGACCTGGATGCCAAAGACCAAAGACAGCTTACAAAAGAACCAAACAAGGGCTGGCTAGCCAAGGCGCTGGACAAATTGCCTAGCTTTCAGATTACTAATATCTATAGCCAGCTAGATCTTGCCGCAGATTTTTTGCCTGTGCTTGATAACTCAGGAAAAGAAAAACATCACGTTATCAACAGGTCAACTGGATAAGAGCTGGGTATACATTGTGCTGGACCTGCATGTGTACAATTTCAAGGGGAACACTGATGACATAGCTGATGTCTTTTCTTGTTTCATATGTATTTGCTTTAATAACTGCAAAAGGTTAAATACCTGTAAAATGCTGGGACTTGAAAATCCATTCTGGTTAACATGAAGCTTTGCATTCATTTCAGAAGTACCTCTATACACCAACTGTGTTTGGGAAAATAAAACAAATTTGAGCATGATCAATATAATTATCCCTGTAACTTGTATTCTGATCTTTAAAAAAATTTGTATTTTCCAAAAAAGGATCAAAAGTAATATTGCATAATTAGACTTCACTTCTACACCACAGTATGTGAATATCTAAATAACATCTAGTAGAGAGATAACTCATGAATGAAATATCTGACAATAACAAGCATGTTCCAAGAGAAGACATAGAGATGACCTTTTCTGCCTTGCAACTGATGTTATTAAAATATAAAAAAAATCAGTATTTTTTGATGATAATGCTTTCCATGTAGCCTACATCTTCTCATGAAAATCAATCTGAAATCAGCTTTTTTTTTTTTTAGGAAAAAAAAATTACTGGAAGAAAAAAGTGTGTTGGTCATGACATACAACTGAAGTCAAGAAATTGAGATTTTGCTGGCCACCAGGTCTTTTACAAATCTGAGTAAATTTTCTTTCTAAAAAAATTATCTTCTTGTCCAAAAAGTAATCTTTTAAAAGAGTTTCAACCTTTGTTTGCAAGGATCTGATCTACTAGAGTAATGGTCATCATAGAAACGCTCTTCAGCAAACAAAGCTTTACTGGAGATTGGAGCTTTACCCAATAAAAGGTTAAATCAAACCAACAGAATTCAGGATGAAGAAACTAAGACAGGCCACTGAAAGATGAAACACAGGAAGCAATGCATGACTCATTTCCATGGAGATTCTTACTCTCCATCCCTCAGGGTAGCAAAGGCAAGAGAAGGAGAGTTAAAACCATGAAAGAATAAAAAGTGGCAGTGAGCAGGATAGAGAGAAGAAAAAAGGACAAGAAGGTCAACAACAACATAATTATCTGTCTTGGGATAGGCTGTCAAATAAAGTGATAATACTCAGCTTTCTGAAAATCATAAGCTACCTTAATTCATTGAGCATCTACGAGATGCTTTGCAGATGCTAAATAAGCTCCTCTGGCTGCTCTGGTTTCAATTATAATGGAAATGCTACAAGCTGCATGAAATGGTTCCTAGCCTCCTTCGTCCCACATGTACCAAGGTGATTGAATTACTCTTGTTTTTACATCCTTGAGAGTTACATCCCCAAATCTGAGATGCTGACTTGCCTTGGTTCAGAGCCTAGCAACACTGTAAGTTTACTCAGCCCTGGCTAAACACTGTGTTGCAAGCTTTGTCTGATTTGTACTCCCAAGATACAGCAGTGAACTACAATCTCAGTCTCATTTCATTATAACTACTAAAACCTTACACAGGAGAAAGTCTTTGCGTCCACCTAATTTGTCTTGTGTCTACACAATGTTTTCTGATCTTAGTCCATTTGGGTTATTCAAAATATAAGAACAAATAAACCCGAGGCATGTATCTTATCAACAAATGGATACCATATATCATGCAACATAACATAACTATGACTTCCTAATATTTCCTTGTCTTCTATATCAAAGCTTCCTCCAGTATCACAGGTCTACAGTGATATACTGCCTTTGCACTTGCAAAGTCAGGTCATCAGTGTGCCTCTCCCATAAACTTTTTGGTGCAGCTATTTCATGCAGTATGTGTGTTGAAGGGGAAGCAGTCAGCTTATTCCAAGTAATTTTGGATTGAATGCTAAGGATAAACTGATGTGGTGAAAAATCTAAACTAGGCAGATACCTATAAGTTTGAAAACGAGTGTGTTTACCATAGAACTGGTCAAATACTGGACAAAAATGCATGTATGTGCTGTGAATGTCCATGTGATGGCTTGAGTTTTCCTGCTCAAGTCTCATGAAGTCTGTATATTCACAGGTATTCGTATTCTGACCAGGGGATCCTGTCAAATATGTATTTGGGGTTCCACATACTCAGTCATTAGCATGTGTATCTGTGATAGACTTTGTACTTTCACTTCAGTAGTGATCCTCGGTTAAGCATTTTGAAGTTGGTACACTAAATGCCTGAGGTTGCAGAATGCATAATTCACAGACAGCTAATTCTTTACTAGTAACATTCAGCTGATATTTTCATATCCAGTGTAATTTGCAAGTAATAGTGCTGCTTCCAGACTGAAAAAAAGAAAAAAAAAAAATCAAATAAAAAAAAATAAAATTGGGGAGAATTTAGAGAATATTTGGTGTTTTCATGAAGTAGAAAGAATTGTTTTTAGGCCAGCATTTGGTCTCTTAATGATGTAGCAGCCTCTATATCATCAGAAAACCCAGCACTGAATAGTTCACATTAAAAAGCACTAGCCACTTGGGTTTAGAATTTTTGCTTTGATATCCTTTAGACAAAATCTAAAACCTTTTGAGTGTTCATGTTTTCAGCATTCAGATGAAAGATTTTTGGTGAAACAACAGGATACTTTTTACAAACAAGTAATTAAAACCCACTTACCAAAAAGTAACTACAAGATGTTTTCAGCTATCTCTATTCACAAGTTTGACCCCAAAATAGCTCAGAATATGTTGAACAGAGTGTGTTTTCATCTGTCTTCAATTATGCAAGTCAGCCACTGAAGACAAAAAGAGTCAACACTCTGTAACCAGCTTTCTGCATTCCATTACAGTACTCTGAACTTCTAAAGTAAAAAAGTTGTGAGTCATGACCAAAATCATGAGATGGGCTTAAAATGACAAGATTTCAAAAAATAGATTTGGGGAACTTGAATTCATATGTTCTAGAGTTGTTTTTTTGTTTGTTTTTTTCTTTTATTTTTTTTACTAATCTACCACAAGAATAGAAACCCATTTTTTGAGTAAAAGTACCAATTCTTGTAAGAACACATCTAGAAATCTGTGAATTTTAAGGAACACCAGATATCAAAAAAAGTTTATGCTAAAATCACAAGAGTTCAGAGCACTATCAAGAACAAATTCTGTGCAGCTGACCTATGGTGCTCAACTCCTGCTGTGAGACTTGGCATTTATAGTTTGAAGAAGTTTAGAGTTATGGTCCAGAGTGAGTGCTATTGTGAAAGGAAACCAATAAATCACCTGTAGAGAAACTGTGAGGCACACAGGAAAACAGAGGACTGTGAGGATGAATGCTGGGATTCCCTGCATTGATGGAAAAGCAATGCACAGTGCTAAAAAGTCAGTGGAAATGTCAAAGAACCAGACACTTCCATTCTTCTTCCTAGATTTAAGGGGACAAAGGAAAACACTCAGTTTTGGTGCAGGGATGACATAAGGGAAAGCCCAAATTAAATAATTGGTTTTTTGAAGATTACTTGTATTGTTCTTCAAATAACAGTGTCTCAGTCTGTAGGACATCTGCTTTCTTTCTCCGTCTGCTCAGGCTGACTTCTGGGATAATAGAAAGATATCACAAACACTCAATTCACTTGTTTGCAGCAAAGGGTCTTTAAAGAAAACAGCTTTTGGTGATCTTTTTTTTTATTTCCAACTTGGATTTGAACATCTAGCTTTCCAATCCAGAAAGCAGATGTTTTAACAGTGAGTGGGAAGTGGTTTTTAGCATGTTTTATATGACCTAAACATAATCCAACCAATAGA
Organism: Psilopsiagon aymara; assembly: GCA_024733675.1. Lineage (NCBI taxonomy): Eukaryota > Metazoa > Chordata > Aves > Psittaciformes > Psittacidae > Psilopsiagon > Psilopsiagon aymara. Next base: position 11,575 of record JANRGW010031990.1, on the reverse strand, counting down.
AAATGCTATTCGATGTTTAACATTGAAACTCTTTTCTCCAGTAGATTTAGTGTTTAACACAGAACAGCTGGAAACAGATATATTTTTGGCACAAAAATACAAAAACAGAAAGTCTTTTTCCAGTACAAAATTGTTTGCACTCTTTGTCCTGACAGTGCCACCTGATTCCCCCTGGAGGGATTAAATTTCTCCACATCCATCATATCCAAATGGTGCAATGTCAAGAAACCGGCAATACCCTTAGTTTGCCCATCCATGACTGACATCAGTACATTTTTGTGTCAGTACACAAGGAGGTTGACATAAAGGTAAATTCCAGACTAGCATCTTAAGACACAAGCCCTTTTGTGTACTGACTTTTGCTCTCACTCTAGACTCTCCATAACCTCATTTAGCATGTAAAGCAGTTTCAAGCAGGAGCTTGCAGATTGGCACTTTGTAAAAAATCCTGCCCCATAAGCTACATGCATTCAATTCTTAATAATAATGATATGACGATGATAGTAATAATGGTAACAATAACGATAACAATAGTAATAACAACAACAATAATAACAAAAATAAATCATCTAGCAAAAATGCCAGGCTTAACAATAAACATGTCAGGATCCAAAAGTGCATCTCACAATACTGGATCATATTACAGCTGATGTCAAAAGCTAACACATAGTTAATCTAGTAAAAGTACACTGCAATTTATCAGAGCATGTCTGCCTTGCCAGTCCTAATATTTTATTTAATAATTATAAATTACAAAAAAAACCCAAACAAACAAAAAAAAAAAGGAATAAATTTTAACTGGTATTTAATCTAAGTTAACCAGTGGGAAAACAAAATCCAAGAATCTGGGAGTATTTAGAAAGCATCACCAAGGCTCCCGTCTCAAGCACAGTTCTCAAGAGCCTGTTAAAATAAAAGACATGTACTGAGTTTTCAAATTTCAAATACTAATGAAAGTCTGTTCCCATACAGACATTTTGTGTTGTCACACTATTCATTTAAAAGATTCTATTTCTCTGTTGGCAAATGCAAGTAAAAAGTGAGTACAGTGATATTACTTATCTGTTACCTCTGGAAACTGCTCATAGGATTTGAGAAAAATGTGGACAATTCAAAGCATGTCTCTCTGGGTGCCCAAAACCAGAAAACAGTCAGAGTTTGCTGCACTGTTTCAGAACAGAAATTAGCAGCTTTCAGAATCATACCTACCATGCTCTTCTGAAATAAGTTTCTGTACTTGCCAAGAAAAGCTACAAAATGTTCTTGTTATTTTTCTACAGTGTTCAAGAGTTAGTTCTTGGTATGCAAACTCTAATGTCCTCTTTCATTTTGCAGATAAACTGCAGTTCACTGAAACTGTATGGTTTCAATGAGATTCAATTTCCAGGTACTCTGAGAATTTCAGGAGTGTCTTAACCCTTCTAAAATATGTTTCTGTGAATCTTGAGTCACACTTATTTTGCAGTTAAGCTAAGGACCCCAAATGGGCCACATTAAGTCTGGAATTGGGATGCAGTCTCACAGTTCATGTGCAGTTTTGAAAAACAGACTGAAAGGCACCCCTTGTAACTGTGCTGAGCATGTATTCACATGTGGAAGCACAGAAATTACTTGTGAAATTGTAACTTTTATTGCTCACCTTATTTTAGTTGGCTCTTTCATTCAGGTGCTCTTCAAATTTTTATCGTCATAAGGGGTCTCAAGTGTTTTTCTGTACCTATAAAGTAGGCAGGGTCTTCAAAAACACAAACACATAAGCTAACCTTCTAATGCTTAAAAAGTATTCTAAAGTAAAACACAAGCATTCTTAGACATATTTGGCTTTATCCTGTGTATAACAGTCTACATTTTCAAGGAAAGAAATGGTCTTTTTTTATTTGTGGTGAAAAACTGTCTCAGTTTACCCAGAGAGGTGGTGGATGCCCCATTTCTGGAGATACTCAAGGTCAGGCTGGGTGGGGATCTGAGCAACCTGATCTAGTTGAAGGTGTCCCTGCTCACTGCAAGGGGTGTTGGACTAGGTGACTGGGAAAGGTGCCTTCTAACCCATCTGGTTTATGACTCTATTTTGGCTGCAGTGTAATTTAGTGAAAGTATTAAGTACTTCATCATTTTAAAAAACTTTTCTCATGTTTTAGCATCTGCATTTTTAATTCAAATGATTCTTCTCTCTCTAAAGGTTCACAGTACCTTCAGCTCAGATGCAACATGGAGTCTCCCTAATGCTTCATTTCTTAGAAGCATCTATGGCATGATTAGCTTCTTATTCAACCAATGGATTCTTAATGAATATAGCAGACATAGTTGTTAGGTTTCATGGATAGAAAGGCAGAAGGAACCTGCCGCAGCCCTTTGAAGTTTTCAAGTGTTTTTTCCTTACCGATGCAGCTGAGCAGCTGCAGTTTGCTTAGAGATGGTAAAAATGAAATAATTTATTTTTATTGCGCATTCCAGCTGAATACACCATGGAATACATTTACCCCCTAAAGAACAGGCTTAGGGCTAAGGTACTTGCCATGTTGAAAGGGAAAACAAATTGTGATGATGATTGCACTTGATCTGATGAAATATTTCACCCTCAGCACCGTGTGCGTCAACACAAGCAGAATAGCTCCACTGTAAAGATTCACTGTGCATATGATCATCCATTAACTGGAAAAAAGCCCAACCCAGATTTGTAGTCAATGTGTCTATTTTAATTTAAAAATGAAATGTAGTTATTAGCTAAAATAATAAGAATATGGTCCACTCCTAATGGCCAGCATCACCTCCTTAATGAGAGTCCAAAAATCCCTATATATCATTGGTAAGGATAAGCAGAACTTGATTTGTGTGCAATTGGTATAGAGGCACAGAACTTGAAGGAACATTTCAAACCACCCCACAGAGAGACAGCTACTGTTTCCTTGAAAATACGTTGTTTGCTAATCAGCTATAATGCATGCATGCATGGAATTTTATTAATAATGAAGCCCATGCCAACTTCAGTGAAATGCTGAGATACATATCAAGGGAGATCCAAGCAGTGACTTTCAGACACCAGATAATTCTAGCAGAAGCTATACTAACCCACACATAGATGAATTCTCTTCCTTTTCAATATAAGGATGACACCAGTCACATCTTCAAAGCAGAAAGGCCTTTTGAATTTTCTGTAAGAAAACAGAAGCCTGGTGTGGGGTTCTACTTCATTTATAAACAATTTGAATTCATCTTTTGCTGCTCTGCTCTTCCTCTCTTTTCTTATCATGGTGCCCCAACAGCAAGATAACAAGCAGCAAATATTGGATATTTGTGAAAGACAATTATTACAAGATAAAAGTAATTTCATCTGTGTGACTTCAGTAGTAGAGATTAATTGGTGGAGATTATACAGACTAACATCTTCAACCTAAATAAAGAGATATCATAGTGGGGTAATGATGAAGTCATAGGAGATGTAGAAAAAGCAAACAGGGAATGGCTATTCCTTACTTTCCACACTCCCAGATGTGTGAACATAGCAGGTAGCAGATATAAAACAAATTCCTTGCACACTTTTTTACACAGTGAATAATGAAGATGTGGACCCTTGTGTATGTGGTACAGCTCAAAAGAATACGAAACCTTTCAAAAAGGAATCAGATGACCATGATGGGCCTATGCAGTACAACTGCTGATCAGGGAGGCTGGGAAGACTGATTCAGAAGAGCATCATCCTGCACATGCTCTGCTCCTGACCTGCTACCCAAGCAATGTAGGGCTAGACCTCTCCATTAGGCCCTCTGCAAATGTCACCCAACAATCTGTGAAAAGATTAACACAGAGCTAATAAAGTAAATCCCACTGAGCTCTCTTAATCCAGTCCTGGTAGTTTAGTTCAGACTGAAGAGGTTATGGTAAACAAATATAACCCAGAGACACTCATTCTTATTTGTTAAATAGTGCTTAAGCAGTGGTGGGGAGGAATCTTTGCATTCCACTCTCTGGCTCTTGACACAATTTAAAGCAATGTTTTCTGATATTATCTAAATGGAGAAAGGTTTCCAGTGAGTGAGCTTTGATTATGAAATTCCAGTGCAGAAGTTTGACTTCTGCTTCCCCATGTACATGTTGGTGCTCAGATTAGAGGCTGTGTGCATGGAGCAGGAGGCTGAGAGTATGGAACAGGAGTAAGGACTCATTGCAGTAGTTGCAGGGAACTCATTAAATATGTATAGAATTCATTAAATAACTCTCTGGAGAAGAAACTGCCTACTTTATTCTAGAAGCTCTTACAGAAGTTAGACTGCTAAGAGCACAGTTATTCAATAGTGTACTCAGTCTTCAGAGCACCATCACAGTTAAAAGCCCGGGCAGTATTTGTGCATGTAGCCTTTTAAAATGGTTTTGGAATTCTGTCTGTGGGGTTTTTTTTCCACACAATCTCATCATGGCCGCACTCAGATATTATTATGAGACAAATCGTAACAGTTGATGAAAGAATGGAGAATGAAAGAGCACTAAACTACACTGCGGTAAAAAATTAAAAAATAAAGTAAAGCAGTCATTCAAGGACCAAATTCAGGATAATCAAAAGTGTTTCACATGAAAAAAATATTCAGTGTCTGAACAGAGATAAATCTCAGATTTTCCTTGTGGGCTGTTCGAAGGATGGGTCACCTCTTCAAAACATTCTGTGATCTGCATTGCTGCACTATGGCTATTCCATGATCTGCTAAAATTATTTCTAGTCCTTGCTTTCATAAAGGAATTAGACACAGGAAAAGAGCAGAGAAAGCTGTAAAAAATAATCAGAAGTTGGGGAGCATGCCAAGACCCTTAGGACGTTATGATCAAAGTACAGCAATAGTTACATATGCCATTTCCCTGGGGCCCAGTGTCTATATAACAATCCCTACAATTTTTACCAGGTAATAACTCATTGTATACTGAACACTGAAACTGCAGTGATAACAGTTTGGACTGCAGTTAATGCTGGTCTGCTGAAGGTAGGAATCCACTCTGAGTACTGACTCATCCACAGTGCAGACAGCAAGACTAGTTCCCTGATGCTGGCTTCCATGACACAGCTGCTCCTAGGGTGCCAGGGGAGCTGGACATGAGTGCTCCTGAAGTCAGTCATTGTTGGAGAATGGCTCTCAAAATTACCTTAAATGCTATGCTGGTTAAGATTAACCAGAATTCTTCTCATCCACTCTTTGGACTTCACCGTAGGGGTGCATGCCACACAAAGTAGCTATGTTCTATTTGATTAAGGGGGAAGTAAATGGAGAGGTGGCAAAATAAAAACACCTCTTGTTTGGACAGAGATCCTGGAAATGGAGAGAGGGTTTCTAATTCAGGGACTAATGGCTTCTAAAATCTAGACACATGCTCCCAGATGGTTGCTGCATAACTCAGAATTCAGTATATAAGCTACCACTCTGGTCAAGAGTGAAAGGTGATTGCCTTCAGAGGCAGGCTCAAGAGACCCAGAGGCTGAGCAGGTAAACAGCAGACGACTCCACTGAAAGTGCTGATAGCAAATGGGTGCTTAAACATGCTCACACCTCTTAGATGTCCCACTTCAACATGCACATTATTTATCCAGTCTAAAAGTATAGAATCCATACATTAAGGTACAAACTGACTGGGACTTCAGAAATAACATGGCTATTTTTAGTGGGTTCCCCTCTTTGTATGATGGCATATTGGCATGAACAATCAGCCAAGAAAGGAGGTAGTGGGCTGTAAGGTCCCTAAAACCACACTGGATGAAAACCCCACACTTCTGACCTGTCAAGAAAACTTGTGCAACCAGGTATTCTTAGAGAGGTCATTCCCACCTTCCCTGTTGAAGCTGTACCATCATGAAGACAGGAATGCCAGTATAATGAGGCCAGAGAAACAGCCAACAAGAAGGTGCAAACTTCTGTCTCCCAGCTCCTGGGTGAACACTTTAACCACTGGTCTATTGTGAAAAAGACCTGTCCACAGTCATGGGAGTATTTCTAAGGAAGGATGACAAAAGATGTTCTCCTCTGAAGCTGACTGTCAGAGACCACCATGTGCTCCAAGCTAAGGTACCCCTGGGCATGGAAGGGATGCTGCTCTCTTTTGCAGTGTTTTAATGGGAGCAAGAAGATAGGTGCTGCAGTCCAGATTCAGGCGCATTAGAAAAACACATCCAGCACAGGAAGGCAGGTGATGCTTACAGAGAAGGAGTCCTAGCACACAGATGGGATTGATGTGCCTAGTTCTGCCTAGGTCTTAGCCCAGGCACTGAAACCAGTAGTATAGGTGCTACCTGGAATGCAGAGAGATAGTACAGGTGCCAAAAAATCAGTTGCTCAAAAGCTTCCCAAGAACCAAGTCCTCCAAAATGTCAGATGGTTCTTACGCAGCCACAGGCAGGCAGAAAGAGGGCCCCTGCTTTGGAAAGCAGGGACTCTCTTTTCTGCCTTCCTGGGGTGCATGGACCAGGCCCTGAAGAAAAAATAGCTGTAATTTGTCCAAACAACAACATTGTAAACATTCTTTATGCCAAAAGTAACATTTGGCTATGAGTATAAGAAGCTCGTAAATTAAACTTCCCTTGGCAAAGTGAAATTATACATTACTTGTGCCTTTAGTCGATCTGATTTCCTACTGAGTATGTCAAACACTAATTAAGTACAAAGGGAGGCCCCAATCTGGCAAACACTTACTCAAGGGTTACTCCCTTCATTTTAGTGGTGCAAAAATTCCTTGTGAGTGGGAAGCAAGGTACAGGAAATGTGGGCAGGACTCTTCACAGGAAAGAGGCTTTACGTACCAGCTGAGGTATTCTGTTTGCAATGGACTTATCTCGGTGTCTTTCTTTTAAGTTTTAAGAAAAAACGGTTTTTGCTTTCAGCATCATTAATGAGACTTCACTTGAGAGAATGTTTTGTGAGCATACCTTACTGCTGGCTCCTGGCCAGCCCTAAAAGCAGTTGCGGTTTCTTCACAGATCTTCAAAAAAAATAAAACTTTTCAGCTTGCAATTCCCCAGTGGTCGCCTCTCCAGCCAAATCACCCTTGGAAACATATTTTAAACAATTTGAGAAGGGAAAAATATTTGGAACTTTGCCTGTTTTGCTAGTTTTAAACAATTTGAGAAGGGAAAAATATTTGGAACTTTGCCTGTTTTGCTAGGGCTCAGAATCAAATTACACAGACAGAGCTTCTGTTTTTTTTTTAAAATATTTTATGTCTATACTATTTTAAAGTACATGGAAAGTAGTATTTTTTTAAATAAAATAAAGCTTACTGGCGCCAGTATTACATCAGTGACTGTAACTATTGTGTGCATTGTATCCCTGGTAAGGATTTCTCAATCTTAATGCAACTGACTCAGGACATCAGGCTAGATGCAGAAAGAGATGTGAATGCAATTAAGTCCTTTCCTGAGTTCTTTAGGAAAACAACAGCACTATTACTATTTGATTTATGCTTCTCAGGTGATGTATGCCACATCCTTCATCTTTTAATGGAGAGTATGACTGAAAACTGGGATCTAAGCCCAGTTTCATGTTAGAACATTTTTTTTTCATTAGCAAATAAGAGCCAGAAACTTGCAACACTTACTCAGACGAATAATCATCAGTTTGGTCTGCAGCTTAGTGAACATAGATGGAGACAAAGGGGCCAAGTCCTTAATTGGTACAAAATGGCAAAGCTCCAGGACTTAAAGAGACTTCAGGGTTGCTCAGTGAATTTATGGTTGCTGAGGATCTGCCTCAAGACATCTGCCTGTACGTATGTAGACTATGCATACGTGTGTGATAATTGTGTGACATACTGCACTGCAGGGCATTTGATAAAGAAATATCCAAGCAATTTATCACATAGCTACAATTGCGTCACCTGCCCATTAGTCAGTCTCCTCTATTCAGTCTGGCGTTCTTGGCTCTTAAGCTGCTTCAAACAGCACCATTTATATTTTAAAGCCAACCTGCCACTGAAGTATTTTCTCCCTCCCCCACCGAAGAAGTGGAATTTCCTCAGAAATTATAGTTGCATGAGGTCCAAGACAGGCAAAATTAATTCTGAAAAATATGAAATTACCCTGGGTTTAGGGACTTATCTATTGTCCTGGTCAATGAAACAGAAATACCTTAACAGCTTCCCATAAGACCAGCTTACTGAAATGTAGTCGGAGACGTTTGGCTTTAAAACAGTGAATTTTTATTCATGGAAGTGACCTTGAATTATTTTAGATATGTTCTAAAAGAACTACTTTTAATTTTCTCTTCCTCGTGGCAGTCAAGACACTAAACAGGCCAAGAGACACAAGAAAATGTTTTTTCTGTTACAAAGTATTGAAACTGAAAATGTTTTTCAAAGTTACAAAGTATTTTAGAAGAGTCTTTCTATAACTTACATGGCAGGAATAGCAAATCCCAAATTTACGCTCATGAAACTGAGCCACCACAGATCGTACATGTCCCATTCTACGTTCTCAAACACGCAAAAGATTATTCAGGCTGGAAAGTCAAGCTCTCAAAACTAAGGAATGAGAAGTTGCAAGATTTCCCAATCATAACAACATTTGTCCAATCCATATTATATACATTATCACACTGTCACACAAACCACCCTCTGACCCATCAAAGGAGATGGGTATTCTTTATTTCTTTTGGTCTTTCCATTTCTCACATGGGCTTCCAGTTAATCTGGCATGATGTACTTAAGCTCTGTACCTCATGGACAAGTATTGACTCCCTCTTGGTTGCCCTAAAAACGCTCTCACCATGACTTTACTGGAGTCCTATAGCCTGGGAGTATGAAGAAAGAAAAGGGAACACCAGACATGCAAGAAATAAGTTAGACAGTTTATATTTTTTGGCATAGCTAGAACCTGACTGCATACTGCATGTATGGGGCATTCGCAATCAGCCTCACTTGTTCCTGTGAGCTGCCAGCCATTCTGCAAACCTGTCTGCAGATGTGTTCCCTTGAATGGGCAGGAAAATATGCAGCTAACAGCTGTACAAGAAAAGACTGGCTCAAACAGTGGTCCGGCAGGAGATTTAGAGAAGCAATCCAGTTGTTTAAGAAGCCCTCATCCACCTTAACCAGGAAACTAGCCCTTTTTTTACTGCAATTCCCTATCCAATGGAGACAAAGAAAGACCATGAAAACAAATTGAGGTGGAAAAAACAGTGCCCAGTGCCTGCTGGTCTGCAGTGGGCTATGCTAAGCAGAGAAGGAATTAAGCAAAAGTGTCTGCTTCATTCTTGAGTTTCTCCTGAATTATTTAAAACCAAAACAAAACATGGCCAAATATTTGAGAAGTGTTTTGCCCAATCAACACACGTAAGGAAAAAGCACATTCCGGCATGAGGGCAGCATGTTCTCTTTGCACAAAATTCAAAGGCTTGCTTCATTTGTGGGATTGAAGAGTAAACTGAAAATAAATTAATTTAAACATAAATATCATAGTTTGTTTCCTCTAAAGTGTCCGTAAATTCAACATGAAATAGATAGCCTGAATGGAAAACTAATGGCCTGCACAGTTAAAACAATCTGCCATGCTTTGCAGTAACTATAAGAAGAGGCCTTATAATGGGAAATAACATACAGAAACCATAGGTGTAGCCTATAAAATGTGGAACAGAGATAGATGCTTGATAAATCACCAGATTACAGCTTTGTTCAGAATGTGATCTGTATCTATTTAATCAGAACTTAATATTATGGCCTCTCATTCTTTTCCTGCATTCTTTTCACATCCTACATCATTGACACTTTGCTACAGACCATGTGGAGAGAAAGCAATAAAACAGGAATTTTCTTGAGGAAATTTTTATCTGTATAAATAAGAAGGAAGAGTGACTATGAAAGAAAAGGAGCAAGGGCTAGAAATTAAGACACTGACATGACATGTATGGTACATTTATTTAATGTATGTGTTGTATACAAAGAAATACAAAGAGAGAGTGGCACAGGTTGTGAAAGTTGAAACACTGCTGGAGGGCATGGCAGATCTTGGAGTACCTGGAGAAGGATGAAATGGAAAGTGGCTGAGGTGCTCTGAAGCCAGGGCCTGGGGAAGTGAAGACTGACAAGTTGGACAGGATATAGGTACCAACTATAATACCACAACTAACCTGGCTACTCACTCTCCTTTGCTCTTGCTTCTCTTTCTCATGTCATGTTTGAGAGAAGATAAATTTTTATGATATTAATAAATTTGGTTCCAGGAGTCATAACTAACTACCTCATAATAGGTGGCAAGATATTTATCTAACTACAGACACAAGGCAACCATCTCTTCTTCTGCCTTTGCACTCAGCCCTCGGCAATGGGATGGCATATCTGATACCTCTGTGTTCTGCTACGGCCCCCCATTTTATCCAGGATCTTGCCTGGCCACTTATTATGGACAATGTAGACAGACAATAACTGACAGTGTGAGATAAGGTTCAATCTCATGAATCCCCCACAATCTATGACATCCTACAACCCTTATGTTTTTGGATGCCTTCTGTTCAGCCAACACAGATAAAGTGCTTCATTCCATAACAACTGCACCTGTGTGGTGGCTACCATACACCTTTGGCTGTGCAAGCCAGCTCCTGTGCCCACTACCAAGCCACTGTGCACAGTCTACCCAGGTGAGCACAGGGGCAGCTCTCCTGTAGCCATGCAGAAACAGATGGCTGCTTCCATTTGCAAATCCAGCATCTTGCTAATCTGCCATCTTACTTCCAGTCGGAAGGGAACCAACCTCATGTGGGAAAATGACCTGGACTTTGTACTCTTTATAAAGAGAAAGGTCCCCTTTCTCATTGCACTCCACAGACTTTTTGATGACTCTCAGAATCCATTAATTATACTTGTGGCAATAGTTCATTTCAAGGATTCCCTGATCCTTCAGTACTCCCCAGGTGGCAGGCAGAGGCAATTCCTCTTTATGTCACAGGACAGTTGTAGAAAACATGGTACAGCCATATAGTGCACAGATATAAACAGACTGATCCTGAGCAGGACCAGCACTTAAACAGGTAGATGATATCTCATCACTGTGAACAGAACAGTAGATGCTGATGCATCCTGGTAGGAATGAAAAATGGAGGACTGCCAAAAGAGCACTCAGAGCAGATGGACAAACACAGACATCTGCACACTGACTTAATACTCCGTAAACCAACTGCACTTTAAAAATAGCAGTAAAGAACGTGCATTATCTCACCAGCTAATACATGCTAAAATATTGTCATGTAAACAGAGGTCATTTCAAATGAACCATCCATCCCCCTCTACTACCTTTTAGGCAAGTATTTAGCATATGTTTTTCCAAACAGTTCTTGGCAGTTCTATGTCCCAAGCCTTAGCTCTTTTAGAACGGACAGAAAATTGCTTTGGAAAAGGACCAAATACTAACTGTTAAAACTCAAACAAAGAAGTATGAGTCAGGAAACTAATCTTTTTTTATATATCTGAAATGAGAAATGAAATTCGGTTTGGAAAACATTTTTATTAAAACTGTAGCTGTCTGTACTCAGAAACACCCTGGAGGTCTAAAGATGATATCAGTAAATAAATATTCAGGGCTTCCTGAATATTTCTTTTCAGAAAAGACTTCCCC
>JANRGW010031989.1:4493-24636 GCA_024733675.1 Psilopsiagon aymara | reverse complement strand
GTTCAGTCTGGAGAAGAGAAGGCTGCGTGGAGACCTCATAGCAGCCTTCCAGTATCTGAAGGGGGCTATAGGGATGCGAGGGAGGGACTCTTCATTAGGGACTGTAGTGATAGGACAAGGGGGAATGGATTCAAACTTAAACAGGGGAAGTTTAGATTGGATATGAGGAAGAAATTGTTTACTGTAAGGGTGGTGAAGCACCTCAATGGGCTCCCCAGGGAAGTTGTGAATGCTCCATCCCTGGCGGTGTTCAAGGCCAGGTTGGACATAGCCTTGGTGTCATGGTTTAGTGGGAGGTGTCCCTGCCCACAGCAGGGAGGGTTGGAACTGGATGATCTTAAGGTCCTTTCCAACCCTAAGTATTCTATGATTCTATGATTTTATACCTTCTCAGTTTGAGAAGTTTGCACTTAATCTGCATTGTCATCTCTTTGCAGCATAAGCAAAATGCAGAATTGTGTTGCTAGAGTGTTTCAGCAAGCTTTGGTCTCATCTCACTTTTACCAGCTTGAATCATAACATGACTGCTATAATCAGGGTAGATATGCAGAATATCCCTGGGGCAGTCATGTCTTTTCCAAAATTAGGTCTGGAAATTCAGCAGCAATCCCCTGGTTTGGGAAAGGCTGTTGGATTTACTTGCATGCCAGGAACCAACTTGAAAGCCAAGACCGCACCCTTACTCACACACACAGGTTGCTTTGTTAAACAATATCAAAGTTTCACTCCATTGCTTCTTCTTCCGGAAGCAGTGAACTGACAACTTAGAGATGAAAAGTTGTACAAACTTGTACCAACAACACAGTTTACAGCACAATTTACAGTGCTTTTGTTCAAAACCGAGGATATCCGCCCTGACTTCTGTGTCTTTGCAGCCCATAGTCCAATGTAAGTTGACATGGCTTTACCATTTCCTTATGTTAAATTTTGCATCAAAACACAATGAGTTGATTTAAATCATTGAAAAGTGCTACTTTACCCTTGGGACTAATTCAGACACAAAGAGAAGGAGCTACTTTCTTGCTGTGAGAAAATAAAACTCCATTCAAGTTAATGGAGTTACACTGATCCACTTCCATGGGGATTTGCTCCTGTTCTCAGAAGTGTCAGCACACAGTAGTTAATGGGTGCTTTGGCATGGACTTAGGAAAGCCTGAGTATCATCCCAGTTACTAGGTGGTGATATTGAAAAGAAGACCAGGATAATATTGAACAGGTAAGTCATGACATGTAATCTGCAAGATAATTAGTTTATTAAAAATATACTAGAACTGGATATTCCTGGTACAGTCTGTGTTCTGTCAGCCTGGTGACATCTAAGTGGGTTATGTACCTCATGACTCTTCAATCCATAGTCATTCTGCTGTTATAAAGCTCTAAAATTGATCCAGTTAACTATCATTATCTAAAGAAAGAACTTGAGTGGCTGAACAAAGTGCTCTGAACTCCATGTCACCATCCATCATCTTGTCCTAAGGACCTTGCTGTCTTGCTTTCTCAGAACTGGCTCCTGTTCAGAAAGAGATTAGGCAGCAAGTCTTCAAAAGCAAGATAAAAAGCAGACCTAAGGGCTGTGCTTGGCTCTGTTCAGCAGCTTCTACCTCCCTTCTTCAGAGCAAGGAGGTATGGCTGGAGAACCCGGGTTCTGCAGCTGAGCAAGGCATGGGTTAAAAGCAATCAGGGCGTTAGAGAGAATAGTATGAGCTGGCATGCACTCAGTTACAACTGTGTTAACAAGTGGATGTTGTTCAGGGGAAACATGGTAATCAGGTTTATCTGCACACTGTCCCTATTTAGGTTTCACAGCTATGTCCCTTGTCCCTGAAGGGACTGGCTGAGACACCAGCCACTAACAATGGGAATAACTGGGCACCATGCACTCTTGGTGTCAGCCTGACCCTCCTTTACTCTTTCATCACTTTGTTAACTAAACTTATTTACTGTGAGAAAATTCTACTACATCTAAACATTTCCTGCTGCCTGAAATACTTCCTGTCAAATACAGCTAAGATAAGAAAAAATAACAGAAATTCCCAAAGAAATTAAGAATTTCTAATGCCCTGTGTGATGGACAATCAGATGAGGTGTTCATTAAGGTGTTGCATGCTGGGAAGCGATATAACCCTGAAGACTGGATATTGATTAACACTGATACATGAAAAGGGAAATCTTTTGGAAAAAGGTCACTTCTGTCTATAGAAAGACCAGTAGTAGCATTTGTAAAGCAGACTAACGGCATAGCTAATGATATATATATACACACCAACTAATCATATAATGAGCCTGATTTAAATGACACTTGACTAAACTGTGCTGCTTAGAACAGCCCAGATGTGGGTAGTGTGAGGCTGTGTGACCCTCAACGTCTTTCTGTCAGGATGCAGAAACTGGGGTGCACTTTGCTGACTCATAGTACTTGTGGGTGCTGGGAGGACAGTAAGGCAAATATTCCAGGCATATATAGGCATTATTGCTCATACAAGCATCTGTTCAAGCTATAATATACTTCAATGCATCAAACCAAAATAGCCACAGCAGACAAACCCTCACTTTCTCCTTGTTACCCAGTTTTGGGGGCTGAATGTTAGCCAGCCCTCTGTGGGAAAGGATGAGGCAGCTCCTACTATGTCTGCCTGGTAAGCTACTCTGTATATGATTTGGGTTGCAGCTCTTCCATAGTTTTCTCCTTGATGAATATATATGGGCTCCTACAGCAATAATTAAGGTGCCTAAGGAAGAAATGGGAATAAAGTCTATATCTTCCTTCAATGTTGTTCAGTTAGTCTATCAGACACCTGTTAAAGTGTGATATAAGGCAATAGCCCACTAAATTGGCTTACCAATTTCTTCTGCTATTTGAACACTTTTCATGCAGACTTCCCAGGATATTCACAGCCCCTGGAGAAAAAAAGGCTTCATTTAGAAGCTCAAATATTAGACCGAGGGCACACAGAAAAGATGTGCTGAGGGATTTGTTCTGTCCTGGACAAGGACGAAAGACTCCAAAGCTCTGAAGAAAAGGATGTCTCCAGGGATGTCCAGCCCCAGTAGTATCTTGCCTCTCCTTATTCAAAAAGCAACTATAAATTCCCAAAGGCATACCCAGATTTTCAGTTCTTATATACAATGTTCATGTATGACAATTGTTAACCTGGTTAAATGAGGCAGTTTCAGTAAGAGATTCCAGCATTATTTCTTTCTGGTGCTTCCTGAGTGATTTATATTAATTGTTCAGGAAAACTAATATAAAAATACTGGTCCCTTGAGACTGCAGGCTTTATGTCAGTCTCAAGTATAGTACAAATAACTAGTTGTAAAAGGCCTAGCAGTGGGCATGCACTCTTATGCAATTCAAATGGCCAGGACTGAAGTATTTTACTTTTTCAGTTTAGGGCATCTGTCCAGGAATTACATGTTAAAGGGTTGAGAAATGAAATCCACTGGAGTAACTGATGTGCTGTTGTTGTTGGACTCTCAGGGAAAGATTTCAGCCAAGATTCCTCCTCAGACAGAGAGATCAATTTTACTGATGGCTCCTTTCTTGGAATCATGTTGCATCAAACATTTGAACTGCAAACAGCTTTGTTTCTGAAACAGGGCCACTGGATAGCTCAAACAGCACACACAGGCACAGCTACTGCAGGGAAAGCTCTCTGTTGTGCATGATGTGGTGGCAGACGTTTGGACTGAATGCTCAGTTGAGGTAAATTGGCATAGTCCTACTCACGTTAGTGATGTCAGTGCCGTTTTCAGTGTCTGTTTAGCTTCTTTGGGGCTGCCAGGGGAAGGAAGGGCAGAGCATGGAGTCTGGGAGGAAAGTGGTGGGTGGTCATGACGGAGTGATGTGCTGGGAGCTGCCCCATGTAGTGAAGCCTGGGCTGGTGGTTCATGTGTTTGCCTCCAAGCAAAGCCAGCAGTATTTGTTAGCACTGATAGACAGTTGTGCACCATCTGATAACCAGTCCTGGTTTCTATTCAAGGGCCATTTTTAAAAGCCTGACTTTGGTGACATCTTATTTCTCCCAAGCACCTTGGTAACTCCAGAAGGTGATGCAGCTAGAGGCTGGACAACCGTATTCCACTAGGCAGGATGTACATGGCCACCACCGAAACAGTGGCAAAAAAGACTGGGCCTCCCCCAGGTGGTCCCGAGTGATGCAGTGGAGTGTGCAGCTCTTCTTTCTAATGCAGATGGATAACAGCAAGGTTAAAGAACTTTACTGGGGTGCTTTCCTGCTAAATCTGCACCTGTCTACTTGCATGTATCTACACAGTAGATTGAGTGCCTGGGATGTATAAATAAACTACTTCCTGGCAGGTCATTCGAGAGGGTGTAGGATGGTATGTTTTTGTATCATTCCTTCCAGTCCTGGAGATATGAGCTGATCTAATCACTGAAGATAAGCAACATCAGGTCTGGCCAGTATGGAGATGAGAGACCTCCAAGAAAAACACAGGTGCTCCAGGAAATGCCACTGCTGATCCAGCACTGCCAGCAATGCTACATGGGGCTTCTGGAGCATGGCTGCAACAGCAGCAAATCCCCTGGGAGAGCCATAAATCCCTGGCACTTCTCATGGGAATGGGGTGTTAACTCTTGCGAGTATGTTGTTGCATTGTAATTCCTGCATGAGAGCAAACTCCTGCTCTGGGCTTCTCATGATATAACTGACAAACCAGCGTGACTACCAGGAGCACTCTTAGAATCCTTGCCTATGGTTGTATGGTGGTTTCAAGGGGCACAAGTCTCTTAGATGAACCACAATATACATAATTGAGTACCCTGTTGTTCCTTATGGCTGGTTTCCCCTCCCTTGAAAAGGCGCATGTTGTGTCTGGTGCAAACTGGTTACCTTGCTCCACCCTAGGGGTGGGTGAATGTCAGCACTGAATTTGTATTTCCGCAGAATGAAAGATGATAGGAGTTTATTATTACCAAAGCAGGGGCGCTGGAACTAGATGATCTTTAAGATCCCTTTTAATCCAAACCATTCTATGATTCTAAATGATGTTGCAATATTGGTCAGTCACCACTAGCAACTGAATTATATGATGAAGTCATACTTCATCTATGAAGTATTGTTGGTTTTTTTTTCACACTGCTTGGTGGTTAGTTTTTTGTTTTGTTTCTGTTTGTTTTGTTTTGTTTTTTTTTTGAGGGGGGGCTGTTGTTGTTGTTCTTGTTGTTTTGGTGTGTTGGGGTTTTTTTCTTCTGCTGACAACTAAAGTAGTAGACAAATATCTGACCTTACTAGAAGATTTAGGCAACTTTTGTGCTTTGAAGTCTCCCTCATTTGCTAAAGAAAACTAGAACTTTGCAATTTTCCCTATTCTGAGTATACAACCTTCTGTGAATTAATATTTCACAGAAGCTGCAATTATGTGTTTTGGAGGAGGAAAAGGTGGGAGGGAAAAAAGAAGTGAAGAAGATATTCAAAGAAATCTTGGAAATGCTTGTAGTCTTCACCAGATGCATGAAAATGGGAAGTGTACACAATTTCCAACAAGGGAGCTGTGACAGTTGATTTCTCCACACAGAAAAACAGATATATTATGGCACAAGGTAGACTGAACAGCAGCCCGGTTTATAGTTTCAATGGCTTGGGAGCTTCCAGAAAAATCTTTTGTGTCAAACCTTTACTACTATTGCCACCATGTGGTGAAATCTGACAAAAGGTTCCGTTAGCTGCAACAAAATTTGTACATTATAATTTCTCTCATAGCAAATGTATTCAGAGGGATTTAGAGACTCCCATATTTTTAATAATGACAGTAATAAGAATCTTTATTTTGCCTTCTCAGAGAAATCTTTGCATTGGATGCAGCAGGCTCCTGAATGCTTTAAGTCATAGCATCTGTAGTAAAATTACCCCAAACAAGTTGGCATTTTCAGCTGAACCCAAGCTCTGGGGACAAGGCATCCTCCAGCTTTCCTGCAACTGTCCCAACCTCTTGCTCAGTGTCTCTGACTATCGATGATCCCCCTCTAACTGGCGATGTCATGGGTACTGCATGGGTACTAATCCCCTAACCTAATTTCCCTGAAGACACAGATGGACATAGCAAGCTAATTCCTTTGCTAACCCCCTGGCATCCATTGTGGAGACTTATAACCAGGCTGGAGAGTTCAAGCTGATGCAATAACCCCCATCACGAGTAGTGTCATGTTGTGCTGTTTAGATGAAAGTATCTTAGATGAAAGCTAACCCAATGGGACTGAAACTGCAGGACAGTTCTGGTAGCTGTCTGTGGAGCTCTACTTTGCTCTCTGCTTCCCCTAGCAATACATCAAATTGGGATTTTTCAGAGAGGAGAAAAGCAGCCAGATGCCTTGCTACTAATGCAGACCTACATTATTTTATTTTCTTTTTTCTTCTTTTCTTTTTCGTTTGTTCGGTTGTGTTTTTGTTTTTTTTTTTTTTTTGTTTTGTTTTTTTTTGGGGGGGGGTGGTTAGGTCACAAAGCCTGTATTTTGGTTATTTCAGCAGTTTGCCTAATATTTTAACTAGTAGATTAGGGAATCCTCCTACAATGTATGTCCCAGTTGGACTACCATATCCATTTCCCCTCAGGTCTTTTCCTTGACTGCACATTTCAGCAGATAAAACAGTTACCAAGTATTTGTTCCACACCTATCCCCATGATACTTTACTTCCAATTAATCCTGGCATCTGTTCTCCCCTTTTTTCCTCTGTCATTTGAATAAGCCTGGTCTCAAATATCAACTGGGATACCAGTTCTGCCTTTCTCCCTTTGTGTGGCCAAGGGCCTGTCCAGAGAGCAAGGGTTAAGGGCAGGGATTGTGGCCAGTGTCATTATTTCTGTATGCTGTGTGCTAGGTCTAAAAATACTACTATAATCTAACATGTCTGATGCCCCTATCCCTACAGGTTGTCTAATGATTCTACTGTTTACTCCATTTACAGGGTAGATTTGCTGAAGCATGTTTCCAATTCAGACTTTGTTTAATGGTTCCTTAGGTTTTTGGGGTTAGAAAATGAGTTCATCCCAGTTTAATGTCTACAGTTTTTCACCCTATACCCCCGCCACAGTCCACTTATAGAAATGAGCACTTACGGCACCATACAGCTGACCTGGTTGAGAAAGCTGCATCAAAAGACACAAGTCATGTTTAGACAGCAAATGAATATCTTGGCTTGTGTCCAGAGAGCCAAGGTGGCCAATGGCATCCTGGTCTGTATCAGAACAAGTGCGGCCAGCAGGGCCGGGCCAGTGATTGTCCCCCTGTACTTGGGCTAGGGAGGCTGCACCTCAAATCCTGTGTTTAGCTCTGGCTCCTCACTACAAAGGCGATAGTGAGCTGCTTGAAAGGGTCTAGAGAAGGGCAACGGAGCTGGTGAAGGGCCTAGGGTATGCAATCCACTGCAATGAGCCTCATCTTCAGCCTTCTCCTCCCCTCCTGTATGAGGGAGGTCACAGGAAATCTTGGCTGCTTCAATTTTGGTTTAACTCAGACCAGATCAGACCATGCTGAAGCTGCCAGTCCCTCTCCTGAACAAAAGCTCCTCCAGGCATCAGTCAAGGATGGCTCCTGGGCTGCCGTGTTCCTGCTCACCACGGGAACAGCCTGTCACCCTTGCTGCCAGACAGCCCCGTGGCTGCCCTTCTCTGTCTTCAGAAGTTCAGTCTGTGGGAGAGAAATCCCAGATTAACAGACATAGGGCATGAAGGACTCATGGTGGTTCTGAAGCCAAACTGGGAAAAAAAGCAACTCTGGGGGAGAAGTTAGTTAAAGTGAAAGAGACTTGTGGAAATTATTGAATGGAATGAAGTAAAATGCCCCATCCCGAGTTTTCACTTTGATTAATCAGGCATATTTTCATTTGACTGAGAATGCAGTGTTGTTTTTAATTTTCAGGCTATTTTATCTTACTGCAAGGCTTGTGAAGTGATTTTTGAAAAACAGGAAGTCAAAGAGTGTAACTTCGAGAAGTATCACAACATGAACTCCAAAGGTTTTCAGAATAAAACCTTTCACATAAATAAACATTGAAAAAAATCTATTTTGAGATTCATCAAGATTATTCCCTTGCCATTATTCCTTCTTTTTTCTTTATTCTTTTTTCTTTTTTTTTATGACTGAAAAGGTTTCATAACAATTTTTGTCCTGTATTTTATTTTCTACTCATTGAACTAGTAGTAATTGACTTATTTGAAGATTTACCAGGCTGGGTTTGTGCAAACCCTCCCATCCCTTACACAGGCAGATATCTGTGTTATAGCTGGTTATAGGTGCAAAAGAGCAAAAGGGTAGGCTGAGGGGAAAATAAAACCTACTATCCTGCATTTACCTGCCCACTGATGTATGTTATCATCCATTCACCGTTTCTACTGTAACAAACTTTTTCTCTGCTGACTTGTTCCTCTATTTTAGAGCTGCTGATCATTTCTCAGCCATAGCAGGTGGCTCACCCACATCCTAGCACATGGCCATTTGGCCACAAAGCTGCTTTGCTGCCCTCACCTTTGCCTTGTCTGATGACTCCAGCGGTGCCTTTTTTAATGACTCATGTTGTCTTACTGCTTCTGCTAAGCAGAAGTTGTGCTTCTGCCCAAATCAGCTCCCCACCCCCAAAGCTTGAGGTGTGGGTTGAATGTTTTTCCTTTTATTTTATCAAATGTATCCATGGAACCCTCCGAGTACTTACAACAACCACAAATCCCGATCAATTTACTGAGAAAGCCTGCCACAAGTCTCATCAAAAGATAATATGGCTTTAATCACAGCAAGACTCACCCTTTTGAACTGCACTCTTGAGCAAAAAAGTACATGAGGCAAACACAGTCTTTGGCACATCTACATGGAAAAACTTCAGAGTGCTCCATGGCTTGGCCATGCCGAGTGCGAGTCTGAGCTCTTACTTTGTCAGTCTGATGGGATTTTTACTACAAGTTGTTGGGTTTTTTTGCTGCCCCATTGTTGGGAGAGAGGGAATCTCCAGTTGCCAGATACCAAATTGTGTATGATCTTATTAAGTAGACAATGAAGTTACGTGCTCCCTTTCTACACATGGTAATGAGAATGCTGGTTTTTAATCCGGGCTTTAGCTTTCTTAAGGCTACATTTTAGGTAGGTTTTAATGACAGTTGTCGAGGTTCATGATGCAAACTCAGATCAAGATGCTCAGTTAGAAAAAAGTTCCTTGCAATTAATGGCAATTTTATCTCAAGTTCTCAGAAGCATCAACTAGGCTAAATATGCTTTTCTCAGCAATGAGAGCTGCTAGTAGTGAGTTTAGCAGCTGTTCCAGCTGAAACAACATTAGGACTTTCTTTTTCCTCTTTATGAGCTGGACTTCAGCAGTGTGATTCCAGCATCTTCCCCTCCAGTGTAATTCACCTTGTTTTTTCTGTAAACATCTGTACATATTAATATTAGAGACAAAAAGTATGTTAAACTAAAGTTAAGAGTTCAATACCAGTAGAAGAGAAAAAAAAGGGCATTGAAACTATTACTTGACTTCAGACTCACTGTTTGTTTCTGGCAAGGTTCCAAAGCATATGATTACCAAGGTCACGTACTTTCATGAAGTTCCCTGGCACAGTAGGAGAGTTAAAATAGTGTATCATGGTTCTTTTTGCTGTGGGGTAATATTACAGACATTGTTTATTTGGTATCTCTCCTGCCTCCAGCCATCCCCACTTCAGACTAGGAAGGAATCAGCTCTCATGAGGTAAATGGGGTCAAAGCTGGTGAGGCATTGCTGCCCAGATGGAGTCATCCTGGAGGTCTGGTGGGTGGGTGCTTTCCCTTAGATGATGTTGATTCACTGCTTTGGGAAGTGGCTTCCTGATACATGGTGTTCAAAGCTAAAAATTAGGTGCTTCTTGTTTGTAGACATTCCTTCCCTGGTACGTCTTGAGAAAGCACATATGCTAATCAAAGACCAGTGTGTGTGCGCTTCACAACATGTCTCCTGTATCCTGCTTGGTTGTGGTATCCTCATACCTTCCAGCTCTTTGGATGTCAATGCCAATCTCATTGGTTTTGATGTATAAAAATGCTTCAGCACCTGGAGCTGAGTTCATCATCTAACAATTTCAGCTTTTCATTATAAGGACATCATCTTCAATCTCTGGATTGATGGGGAGCAAAACTTGCTTAATATGTGCCAAATAAACCCTCATTCTCAAAAGGCTGATGGCAAATAGAGAAAACTCAGAATGTGGAGGTGTTGACCTGGGAGAAAGGATCTGAGCAAACCTGGAGGTACTTTAACCAGTATTTGGGTTTGATTCTTGATGTGCTGGATGCTGTAAGGCAGGCAGTGCTTCATCCTTCCCCGCTGGCTGTTCCCTGACTGTTACTACACCTAGTGAGATACTGGTTGCTTGTCTGGAAGTAGCTGCATTTTAGTAGCTTTTCCTGGTTGTCTAGCTTGTTGAAAGGTGCTAGAATGTACCTGTGCATTGTTAATTTATATTTATTATTATCTGTCATGGTAACTCTATTTACAGTTGATTAAAGCTCTTGGTTAGGGAGGCTGAATTCATACAAGCATCTCTTGGCTGCTCTACATTAAAGTGAGGCCAATATTTATGGAAAACAGAATATGGCAGAAAGCTTGGGGTTTTGTGGTTACTACAGAATGTCCCCATTGTTTTCTTTTCTGGTGTGCTTCCCTCGCTGCTTGCCTTCAATAGCCAGGTTTGGGTTTGTTTCTTGGTGGAATGGCTTGCCAAAACCATTGTTTTCTGATTAATATCACAGTCTGACAGAGTTTGGATGAGTAGATTGAGGAGATCTTCTCTCTGCTTCTCGAAAAGAAAACGGCCCTGAAATCCCCATGCTAAAACCTTTTGGGTGAAGGGTGCTGCAAAACATACAGCTTTGCATACAGTCAAAATCAAAACCAAGAGCCTGGGAGAAGAAAGGAGCTTTCAGCCTCTTCAAGTGAAAAAGTTAGCACCCTCAAACCTAGATTTTTCCTGGCTGGAGTGTTGTCTTTGCATTTTGCCTTGCAGAGCTGAGTAGGAGCTAGAGATGGTGTCCCAGATCTGGGAGGATCGTGGAGGGGATGGGTGTCTGCAAGGCATCCCTCCCTCTGTGGGGGCTTATTGTGGGGGCTGTGGCCTCTGCGGCTTCTCCATGTGTGAGTAAAGGGCATTGTGGATGTCCAAAGTGACCTCTCTGGGGGTAATTTCCTTTGAGCACCATGGTGGGGTTTGCCCAGTTCCTATTCTATATGGTTGGGGATTACCACAGGCTCTTGAGAGCAACTGGGTGTCTGCACATCTATCACACACAGAACGCTAACACTGATGTGTTAGTGATGTTCTCTTCTGCCAGCTTGCTCCCCCTGTTTCCCCCCTGCTCTGGCACCAAACCCAAAAATCCCTTTCTGCCTCACAGACCCCACCAGGATGACACAGAACCCAGACTCAGCAAATGCAGACCAGCAATGTGGAGTGACCCTGGGAGCCCAAACTGGGGGCCCTGCTTTTAATCAGAGGATTAGTCTGAAGGAGGAGGAGAGATCCTTGCAGCTCTTCTAATTTTAACCATAGTTAGCGCCTAATTAATGAAACATTTTAACTTGTCTGGGACATGGGCTTGGTGGGGGGAGAGATACCCCAGGCCAATCAGCACTGATGTATTCTGTTTCTCTTGCACTGAGGCAGAGCATTTCTAAGTGATGTATGTGTGATTGCTTCCAGATTTACGATTACTTCCATCCTTTTAATGCTGGATTAAAAAAAAAAAAGTACTCCAAAGAAGTTGTTTTGGCATAATCTAATTTTCTCATGTGAAACAGTTTGTAGACCAGATGACCCCAAACAATGGGAGAGTTTGACTCAGCCTGTCTGTTTTTGCTGCAGGCAACCTTCCTCTCTGCTGCCCTCCCTTAACCAAATGTGACAACTGTCCCTTATTTATACTTGTCTGCTCTGCTCCAGGACTTCAGTGCTGCTGTCTTAACCAGGACGCAGTGTTGGCAAGTGCTGAGCACATTACAGCAGATGAGACTGGATGTGTCTCCTGCCAAGGAGAGGACCAAAACCAGATTGAGTCAGAATATTTTTCCTACTAAATTGCAGATTTTGGAAATTCTCTATGAGGGTAGCCAGGGGTTAAGGGACATGACCTTGGACCTATTAAGATCCAGATGAACTCAAAAGCTTTTAGAACTCATCTAACTAAATTGCATCTTAAATATGTCAGTTCAGATAGCTTCTCTTAGCTGGAAAACTGTTTTTCACCCAAGAAGTTGCTGAGAGGCTAGAGGAATTCTTGGCTGGCAAGGAAAGAAAGGTCTTCAGTGCTCTAAGCTGGCATGTAGAAAAGAAAGAGCCTGGGGTGTGAGAAGGCTCCGGTAAGCTCTGCTCAGAGTAAAAGCAATCTCCTCTGCCAGGATGTTACCCTTTTAGCATATGGGATATATTCAAAATGGAAACTTTTATAAAACTAAAAATCTGCATACCTGCCCTGCCCCCTCCCTTTAATTTGTTCCATGTATTTATTGTGTGTTCCTTAGTTTTCATGCAGTAGGTCTGACACTTAAAACTGGGTAAGGGACCCTGCTCCCTGCACTAAATTCAGACATGGAGGAAGATGCTGGACCTCAACACTGTGGTGCCCTCTCACACATGGTCTGTCTTTGGCCTTTGGTGCTGTAGATGTCACCGGGAGTGGAGTGGAAACAATAGCTCAGAGAAAAGAATTAGCAAATAGAAAGGGAAAAAAAGATCCAAGTTGTTTTTAATTCCTAATGAATAATTTAGATCCAGTTCAACTCTTCTGTGATTAGAGCATAAAAAAGAAATGAGGAAATAGTGGTTCTCCTGCTCTTATCTTCTGTGTCTGTGTGTTCTGTTCTCTTTCCTTTGTGGGTTTTTTTTTTGTTTGTTTGTTTTCTTTGCTTATTGATTTATTTAATATAGAAAATGATTCAGCTAGACAGAGGAATGCATGGCTTGTTCTAAAGGGAAAAAGTTCTGCGTATTTCTGTTCAAGCATCCCAAGACACCAGCAGCAGGACAAAATCCAGCACTGCTCTTATATTCACATGCTGCTGAGGCTGGTATTGCTATGCCATATGAAACTTCAGATGGGCAGCTGTGCACGTAATTAAATGGGGTCACACCAGAGCAGGCTTATTAGCTAAGTAAGCAGTATCACTCCCGGTGTTTAGTGTGAGATTGATAGGAGGACTAGCTCATGAATGACTGTGTATTTTGATATGTAGATCCTTTTCCTTTAGAGTTGGCCAGAGGTGAGCAATATATAGAGTACAGATCCTTACAGGAGAATCCACATTCCCTAGTCCTGACCTGGCAAATTCGAGGTTTTGAAACAGTGCCAGAGAAATCAAGAAAACAATTTTCCAAAAAATTGAAAAAAAAGAAAGCAAGGAAGATAAAAAGTCAAGTAACATTTAAATTGGAAAATGTCAACAAAGCATTGCAATGACCAAAATGTTTCATCTGAGATGATCTCGACATGAAGCTGGAGCAAGAAGGAACTTCTCAGCATCTGACTGCTGTGAAAGCCTGATAACAACCCACCTGCAGCTAGTAAAACTCATCACCATGGGCAGAGATGTAGCTCAGTTCCCAGGGGGTTTCCCTCTCCCACCTACAGGGGGACCTCGACCTCTGCAGACTTTCTTACCATGTTTGTGTCATGTTTAACAGTTGTACTGGCCCACAGCATAAGAACATGGCTATGATAACTGTTAAGAGGGCTGGCCTCTGTATTTCATTCGTGTGACAGTTGGATTGTAGGAGGAATTCCCAGTAGTTGGTGATTTCAGAGGTCCTTCTTCAGCCAACGCTTTATTATTCATGTCCTTGAGATTTACCCTAGTCACACTTCTTTTTGTATTTCTCTTTGTAGTTTATTTTGCAGTTCTTCCAATTTGCATACACTCATATGACAGTGTGAATATTAATATGATTTTCATTTATTTCCAGAGACGATAGCCATGTGGATCAGCAGGGCTCCACTAATCTATGCTGAAGATGTCAGAGTTGTTGGAGCTAGTTTAAAAGGCATGGGAACCGGTGGTTGTGGAGTAGCTCATTATAAACTCATTACAATTCCATCCTGGAAGGTGAGGAGTATTGAACATTTTATTGGAGCGCTGTATATAAATAGGCAAATGTAGCTGAAAAATGTGTGAATTGTTATCTTATATGATGAGAAAAAGCCAATAATAAAAGAAAGCCCCAGAGAGAGTGTGGACAGAAAGGCAGGGTTCTGTTAGCATAGAGATTTTCTCTTCCCAGCACAATATGTCGTAATGTTTATCAGAATGCCTTTTTCGCGTGTGGATCTGTGGTTCATGTTTGACTGCATTGCCTCAGATTACAAAGACATTTTTCCACTTCCGTCTGAGGATGAAACACAGAGCTGTGGGAGTTGGTTGGAGGTCAGGTGGTCTTAATCTCCTTCTGCATCTTTCCTTCTCTGCCCTCTTCCGAGGACCTAATTTAGATAGCCACAGCAGACTGTCCCCAGGGCTTAGTGAATGCCAGCACCCTGCAGATCTCCCACCCTGCTTGCAGAGCCTCAGCACCATGTTGGAGCACATCACCCTCAGACTCCATGCTCTATGCCTTTTACCCAGCCCTTTTAGCCTCCACAAACTCCTTTGAGCTGCCGTGGGACAGCAGAAGCAGAAGATGCAGCCAAGTGAGCTTGAGGATATTGCCTTTATCTGATACCCTTTTCTCTAGGTGTGTAACCTGTGCCCATCATGGCCTATGTATTAGGTTGCAAAGGACAGAAGGGTTGCAGAGAGGGATTCACATGTGTCCTTGGAATTTCCCTCCTAAAATTTCATACATAGGCCAAGATTTGTTGGAGGGAAGGGAAACATCACTGAAATGTCTAATTATGTTCATGAGGCATTTGCAAGCAAATATAAAAACTAGGTAAGTAAGGGATGTGTTTTATCTCACTGCAATCTGTGTGCACACACTGAGAGAAACAGACAATAAAATTGCTTTTTGTGTCGATCAGCCAGTGGCTCAGAGCTTCAAGCTATAGTTAACTGGTATATCCAGATGGGAAGGTGCTCCCCAGCCCATCTCCATTGCTGAAATACTGGGCTGCCCTTGCTGGGCTTCAAATAAACCTGTTACTGCAGAATGAAATACTTTTGGGGCATTTTTAAGTTGACTGAGTCTTGTGTCCTTACACATCTAAACATCACTAGAAGCATTCTGGGTACCTATTTGGATCGATGCCCTTCAGGAATGTAGGGGAAAACATCACCATTGTTTGCTTTGCTAAATTAAGCAGAAGAAAATGATTGTGATCTTCTACCTGACTGCCTTTAAAATACTACTCCTAAGGACTTCTTGCAGCAATTACCCTGTTAAACTGCATCATTTGTGATTCTCTCTAAGGAAGAAATGCAAACTCAAGATTGAGCCAGAGACTCTGCAGTGTTTGGAATCTCAGAGTACTCCCAGCTTTGGCAGCCTTCAGCACCCTGCCCACCCAAGTGACGGCTAGCAAAAAAGCTTGGTAGTTTCAGTTCTTGGCTGATAGTGACCTGGGAGTGATTCTCTTACTCTAGAAGACTTTCTTTTGCACTTCCCCTGGGTAAATAAAGCTAGAAAGGTTGGTTTTATTTCCTGGTGACCTGATTCTCATTTGCAACGAGTGAAGAATTCCCTGGCCCCACATTTCTTTCATGAAGTGTAGTGGAAAGAAACATTTCCATGAGTGACCGTAATGATCTTTTCCTTGCCGTTTTGGCATCAGTTACTGTATTCCATTCTGATTTAATTTGTGGCATTTCCTCCTCATATTTGTTGCTTTATATTATATATTTAAATATGATGTAGCCATAATATACAAAATATGTTCTATACTTCCGAGCACATTTATACAAAAGCTAATTCTTACGCTGTAATTTGAAAAACATGAGTCAAAACCAAAAAATAAGAGAGCAACTGCCTTAAACATATTTAAGGTAATGGCATATTTTCAGGAAAAACAATAGCATATTCATTTTGATACCAAATCAAAAGTACCCTGGAAGAAGATCTGGATACTAATAGTCACTTTTTTTAATATTGGTGATATAATGTAACTTAAACAGAATGAGGTAATCAATCTTTATATGGTTACACAAATAAAACAAACTACTTAATTTGGTTTAAGTTACAAAGACCTGGAATCTTAACAGGACTTGAGTGCATTTGCGAATTTATGTAACAAACATATCACTACCAACACCAAATTACATCTCAATCAATGTTAAAAGGCATCTGACATTTCCCTTTGATTTATGGATTAACCTTTACATTTAATACAGTCTAGCATTTATTGTTTTCATGAGTCTGTGGATTGGTAGCAACCCCAGAGCTCATTGCAGGGACCTGACTAAATTAATAGCTTTTCCCACCATGATCAAACAACTAATGAAAAAGGTCTATTTTGCACAGCTGGTGGGTGCTAATATTTAAACAAACAAAACAAACCCTTATGAAGGACAAATGAGTCTTGGGTTCTGATTCTGCTTAGTAAAGTTATTTATCTTGGGAAACCAAGGTGCACCTATTGTCTGTGGTTAAACCTGGCTAAAATGTAATGTATTAAAACCAAAGTGGCATGAAAGCAGTCCTGAGGTGGCAGCCCAGAGGAATACATTTTATTTCAGGATTAGTTTGCAGGCAAAAATAGAAAGTCTGTATACCTCATTGTCTGAGACATTCTCTCTTTGGTGTTGAAAATATTGGGGAAAAAAATACAAGTAGTTTTGCCAAGTTCTGCTTCCATTAATACTGTTTGGATGCTGAGAGATTGTATATTAGAATGACAAAGCATTAAACAATTATCTGCATCACTTCGTGGAAATAATTGAAATATAAAAGAGCTTTCTTGAATAAAGAATAACACTGTCTTTAAATAACCTCCAAATTACCCTGATTGAGGACTAATTATTTTAACAAGAAAAACGTTATGCAACTTAAACCGAATTTAGTGTTGAAAAGTCATTTAACTGGGGACTTTTTATTTCAAGCACCATTAACTTTTGTATTCCAAGCAAAAGGGGATTAGCACCTTGTTGTGTATAACAGAATTGGGCTGCATATGAGCCATGTAGAAGGTGTGACAGGCTTGCCCAATTGCCCGATACACTCGTCTCCCACTTCATCATGATCAAGGATAGGCTGAGAATTAAGAGCTCTGAAAAAACTGACAGATTTGGTTGCATTTGTGCATCTGTTCTGAATTTCTCTTATTTTTGTCCTAGGCATGCCATGATAGCAGTGACATTTCTGCTCTGTCTCATGCGGAGAAAGAAGTTCACTAAGAAAAGTTACTCTCATTGTATTTTGGCCCATCTGCTTCCCCACTCTTACATACTCATTTTTCTCAAGGTTCATAGAAGGTTTTCAAGCCTTAAAAGTCAGGGTTCATTATAGCTAAGCTTTTCTTTGAATTACGAGGAGACAGAAAGTCCTGTCTAGCATCCTTATATAGCTTACAGTGGCTCCAACAGATGCTACCTTACACGTTCAGCAGTGATTGCAGGTGGTGGAGGATTTCTGTAATTACAGTGCAGTTTTATCTATTTTATTCACACTCACAGCTAGTCTTTGCTATGGCTTCATCATACATGCAAAGCCCCAGGACTTCTGAAGGACAGAGGAGGGCAGAGCTCATTAGTAAAAGCTCTTTTCTCACAAGTCACACAGGCAAGTAAACCAAAACACAACAAAACAAAACAAATCCAAAGAACTTTCCCACTTCTGCTGGACATTTCATCTGAAAAGGCTGGCTTGTCAAGAAGTCACAATCCATGACAATCTACTTTTTCTCAGCCTCTGTGTAATGGACAGCCATGGGTCATTACTTCAGACTGGCATCACAACTAGGTTAGTAGCAAATGCTAAGTCCTGAGCTTGTTTTGGCCTGGGAAATTTCTCTGAAGGCAAAATCAAAGCTTTCTTCTTGTCTAGCCTTTGTAATTGGGACATTGTATACTAGCCCCCTCAGAATAGGGTTGGGAATATCGCAAGAAAAGCCAAGCTGCATTCTCTGCTAGATTTCGCATCCGTTAAGCAGACACTATGGCAAAATAATTTTAAGCTCCTGCGTGGATTCCTTGGACTTAACAAATATCCTGAAATTATAGAGATCCTTTGAAGACAGAGGTTCAGTAATATATTGCAATAGCATCACTGCCAACGCTAGAGACTCCTCTTGAAATTGCAAGGGTTCTCGCCTCATTTTTACTGCCAGTAGAAGGTTTGTTTTGAGGGCATTTTTGGAAAGAACTGGCTGTAAAATCCTTCTCCTTGCTGTAATGGCACAATGTTTGCTAATACAGGCAGCAGTGTGAGTTATTACGTGATGCAACTTGGAAAGTTTCTTTCATTTGGCTGGAGACATGGGTATGCTTTACATCATTTTGAAAATTAAGCAGAAGAAGATTGGTTTCAAAAAGTATGAACATTTACAAGCCTTGTGCTGATCCCAGTAATCTTATATTTTGTAGTAGATTCTTCTGTGTTTCTTAAAATTCCTGTCCCTGGAGTTCTGTGAAAGTAGGTTTTGTACAGTCATGTGCAACTCAGTTCTCTACAAAGCTCTGTTGCAACTGCTCAGTGGCAGTATGGATTAAATCCACTAGAGAAGATTAAAGAACAAGCAGGAAAGGTGAAGGCAAATGAAGAGAATGTAGAAGGTCAATGATATAAGCTTGCTGATACACTACGTTTCTAACAAAATGTTTTACAAAGGTGAACTCTGTACTGCCTTGCAAATGGGGATGTGGAGACACAGAGATGAAAAATACCTTTCCCTAAGGCATTGTCCATGTTGGAGACAAAATAGACCTGAATCTCTGGAGCCAGAAGGTTTTCTTCTTAGGTTATTCCAGAGAAAAGGCTGAAACACAGAAGCAAACAAAAATGTTTTCTTGGCTACAGTTTAGAAAGAAATATAGAATTGCCTGCTATCTTGAATGAGTGCATTATAATCAGAATATAGTTAAATCTAATATAGGAGTCCATGTGCCACCACCAGCAATACTCCTTTTGTTAATTGCCTCCAGCTATTGCTGCTAGTAGTTCAGATTGCAATTTCCTTGTACCTTATGTCAATAGTGCTGGATCACAAGCGAGGAAACAGGAAGCCTGAATCAATTTCAGTAGCTATACAGTCATTTAGCTTGTGAGTTCAGCAATTGGGAAAATTTTAAACTTCAGCTCCAGTAATTGCAACCAAGAATGAAGGAAGAGATATCAGTTTCATATGTGCTCTACACGCATGTGCTCAGTACACAGAAAACTCACTTGATTATAAGTATGGTATTTGCTCTCCAAATTCAGCTTATGCTGTTGACATAGTATAAATAATTCAGATTCAGCTAGGCTTAGAAGAAAAGAAAAAACTTCCTATACATTAATGTATACTAATTTCTTCTTTGAAATGAATGTCTGGTGTTAAGTAGCAAGCTACAACTCTGTAATGATGTAGCACAAACCTGCCGTGGTTATTAATTTTGTCTTACAAACATCCACAAAAAGAACTGAGTCTCCTTTCAAATAAACATATGTCAAACAAGGGGTGTTTCACGTGAGAGTACTTTATTGCAAACCTCCTCTCTTAGTGAGTGCTGGTGGACATGCTGTGGTGGCACCCACACCTAGCTCTGCTGCCTGTCCCCATCACCAGTGGAGATGATGCTGGACTGCACAGAATGTACAAGGCAAATATCATAGTATCATAGAATCATAGAAAAGTTAGGGTTGGAAAGAACCTTAAGATCATCCAGTTCCAACCCCCCTGCCATGGACAGGGACACCTTACACTAAACCATGCCACCAAGGCTATGTCCAACCTGGCCTTGAACACCGCCAGGGATGGAGCATTGGCAGCTTCCCTGGGCAACCCATTCCAGTGCCTCACCACCCTTACAGTAAACAAGTTCTTCCTCATATCCAATCTAAACTTCCCCTGTTGAAGTTTGAACCCATTACCCCTTGTTGAACCCATTACCCCTTGTCCTATCACTACAGTCCCTAAAGAAGAGTCCCTCCCCAGCATCTTTATAAGCCCCCTTCAGATACTGTAAGGTTGCTATGAGGTCTCCACTCAGCCTTCTCTTCTCCAGGCTGAACAGCCCCAACTTTCTCATCCTATCTTCATACAGGA